>JAHZNC010004995.1:0-33868 GCA_027744095.1 Zhuqinia jingwanae | reverse complement strand
ATGAGCCATACATGAGTCACAGAAAGATTATGAATTCATTATTAATTCATTTCAAAAATACTTCTGTAAGTCGAACTAAAGATTCCAACTGTCTGGCCGTGACGGGAGTGGAGTTTACTCCACGGTGTGAAGCACGTAAATGCAGGTAATATTTCTTCAAAAGCTCAGCCGCTTCCGGTGATAGTTTAGGATGCACATATTGCTTGGCGTATGCAATATATTTTCGTAAAAGCACATGCGGAAGAAGGTCAAGCACTTCGCCAGGATGGATTTTCACACGTTCACTATTAATATCATTATTTATTATATCAAACACATAAAAAGAACTCCAGATCAATGCAGGTAATAAAAAAATTCATGAATATGAACAAGAAACTTACATGAGAGGTTTCTCAAATGGAGTTTCATCGTCAGCTTCGATTGATCGTGCAACTCTTGGAGTGGAAAGGACTGGAGGTGCTCTACATGACTGACTACTAACACTGGTAGTAATGTTAATATTTCGGACACCAGCCATGTGATTTATAAGTCTTTGATCGAATTCCTGTCAAAATACATATCATACACTTAATACGCTTATGCATAGGTATAAGAGCAATGCGAATTCTCGCAAACATATTACCGTATCAGGTTTGTCCAACATAATAAAAATTAGATCAAATCTTGACAGTAAAGCCGGGTTAATTTTGATGTTTTCGCTGACAGTCTTGCAAGGGTCATAATGGCCACCTACAGGATTGGCCGCAGCAATTACAGTAGTGCGGGCAGATAAGGTTCTGTAAACACCCGATTTTGCGATGCTAACGCTTTGTTGTTCAAGGGCTTCTAGCAACGCCTGTGAGAAACGAATACAAGTTAATATATCGAATTTATATTAATAATTGATTGATTTGGTACACGGGTGTCACGTTGTATGTACATACATGATGTTGAGAAGTCATCTTGTCAAATTCATCAATACAACAAATTCCTCTGTCTGCCATAACTAATGCACCAGCTTCCATTGAATAATCGTCGCCGTCCCTGACCAAAGTTACAGTCAATCCTGCCACTGTACTCCCTGTTCCGCAGATGTATACAGCTTTGAATGGAAACATTATGAAGAATAATTAATTAACACAAGCAAATCACTAAAAACTCAACTGAAAACTGGAAATTCATGCATCATTATGCAATATACAATAATACCTCTAGGAGCAACATCTTGAATAACTTTCAACATTTGCGATTTCCCAATTCCTGGATCCTTCAAACAAAGACATAATTTATGTTTATAAATTAACACTTGGAGAGCATCATTATCTCAATAATTTAACTTACTCCCAACATGAGCATATTTATATCACTCCTTCGGCTAATAATCCCTTCCTCCCGCTGAGTTCCTCCAAAGAGACACAGTAGTAATCCTGCTTTCACCAGTTCATGTCCAAAAATTGAGGGGCATAGAGATGCAATTAGTAAACGGAAGAGATCCGGGGTATCATAGATCGCCTTTTCCATGTAATATATATGTAAAAAGTACACATTATACACAAAGTACTTTTTTCGTCTTTAAATCCTGCCTTAACCAAATGGGTTTTAGTATGTGTGCTACCTGAACTAGGTACAAGTCCTTATTCGTAAAGTCGAGCAAATAACCCCCCATTGACGCTTCTGATTCTTTCTGTTGAAAAACTGATGACGCTTCAATAAACATATGATGTATGGATGGTTCACCTCGATTATTAACATCTTTGGACATCTGAAATTAGATAATAGTTAAACGTGCAACTTTACATTTCAAAGTAAAAAAATGGTTTAATAAATTCCACCTACTTTCACGATGCCACTGAGAGTAACTGCATCACCAGTATTACATTGTTCAGCTAAAGCACCAAACAAAATACAGTCTATTGTTCTAGGAACAGTGCCCCTTTGACTCTAAAATTATGATAATCCAATAAAATAACATAATTAGCAAAAATTCTATGATTTTAAAATACTGAAGTAAAAAACATCCATGCGTGTATTACATCACAGTTTTGAATATCTTGAACCCGAATCCGTCGAGAATCCGTAATAATCGTGGTAGCGGCATTTTCTTTTACTTCAAACAGGAATGTATTGTTATTCGTACATTCTTCAGCCTTACAAAATACTGGAGGTGTGTATCTTCCCTCAATTTGATCAATGGCAAAAATTGTTTCGCAGATTTTACAACGGAAGGTCAAACGGCGACAATATGGATGAATGTTTCCAGTTCTTACGATTGCTCCCTTGATAGTTATAAATTTTCCTTTAAACATAAAAAACAATGGTAACATCAATTTGCTAAGATCATCATTTGATTTTAACAAAAGTTATGAATGATTTTGACTATAAACTAAGTGCTATACTTCAAAATTATAAAAATGTGATTGTATTATCGAATCATGCAACTTACCAAGAAGTCCAGATTTTACGCTAATCAATGGAGTCACTGGCTTGAGCTTAGTAAACCCAATTTGGAGTTTGGTCATAGAAAACGTTCTTCCTGGATCTGAATCCTCACTATCGGGTCCTTCGGCTAACAAGATATTGTGAACCCCCTTGTAAGAAAAAAAACTAACCATTAAAATAACTTTACGTTACAAGATTTCCCATCAGTCAATATTTTTCTAACCATATGAGCCGTAACACTCCAAAGTGCAATCGTTTCCTCGGGTTCATTGGTCAAATCTACTTCAAAATCTGACCAGGATTCCAGCAGTGCCTCGTCCTTCAGAATAGCGTCGTAAGAAATAGCATAATATACTTCTCCAGTTTCATCTCGAGCTGAATCTGCAGCCTCCTTCAAAAATCCTATCCTCTCCAGAAACAATTCAACTGCCTTCACCTTTTTTTCAAACTCTGACAGCTGTGGGGTTCTATCACAGTAGTAGAGGTCATACGCTGGAAGTAACTTCCTCCAATGGTTCGCAACATTCATTTTAATAGTCTGCAATGGATCAACCCGTTTCTTCGTGGGTGGTGGAGGTGGAACGTTTGCATTCCCACCTGGACTATTGCTTTCATTTGAACGGTCTCTTCCATTAAATCCTCTGCCTCCACCTCCTCGCCCACCTCTAAACCCACGCATTCCATCTTGAGATTCATTTGAATCACCCCTTGAAGAACCACCACCACCTCTACCTCTATCTCCTCCTCTTTTATTGTACGTCCACCGCCGATTGAATCGACCAGGAAATCGACCGCCACCACCACCTCTCCACTGCCCTCTACCCCCTCCCCCAGTACCCCGTCCATTGTCCATAACTGACTGCCGATTTTAACTTTTATCCGAAATTTTAATTACAAATTACAACACATCTTAATCGTTTTCACACATTTAGTCTTCACAGTCTTCAGTCATGTGTCAGATTTAGAATGCAGACAAAAGGTTTGAAACTGAAAAAACACTTTGAAGAATTCATACTAATTCATTTTCAAACCTTGCTTTATTCTCAAGCAAACCGATGAATGCACTAAAAATAATGATGGCACAAATCCTATTCGAATAAAGATTTCAATCAATCAATCGAATCAGCATAAACTATTTTTTTTTCAAATACAGGCACGTATGATTTCTCTTTGTTTGCCTACATGCATTCATTCTTGCACTGCAACAAAAACAAGAAAATCCTTCGCGGCGACAACATTTCAAATGTAGACCACTCAATGTTATGTTCAAAAATGCATTTAAGTTGGGGCAAGTAACAGTGTTTGTTCAGAGTCAGTGCTAAAACACACAGAAATCAGATGAGCGTGTGCACAGATTCATTGCTCGTGTGGTAGTGAATTAAAAATTAAAGTATTGTTATTGTTCCTTCTTCTTGTTTAAAATTTAATATATATAGTGTGTGAGTTCGAGCGAACTGTTGGATTGGGTTTCTGACAATAGTCAATAAGTATTTACAAAATATAGTTGACAGACCGCAAGCAAATCACATTATTAGAACAATTTTTTTTGCAATTCGTTGGCGTTGCCGTCTTATTTATATCGTGGAGTTTGTTGGCTAAATATAGTTTTTGTCTACATTGAAGTTATAGTTTGAGTAGGTGCTTCAATTTCATTAATCAAGCCATGGCAGATGACGGGGATGGAAAAGAGTACAGATGGGAAACTGGATACGAAAAAACATGGTTTGATTTTATTTTCAAACTGATTTTTTTAATTGAAACCAATGATGCTGATGATGATGTTTATGTGTAATTAGAGATTAATCTAATTATTGAAATAAATTGCATGACGTTGATTTGATAGGGAGGCCATTGAGGAAGATGCACAGGGACTCCTTGACACGGCGATTGCAGACATCATCGAGAAAAGTCGTCGTCGTCGGCTTGAAGATCGTAGGGCAGCTGGAAATGTGCGCCTTGGAATAATGCGACATTTGTATATTATACTGGATTTATCTGAAAGCATGCTGGATCAAGATTTGAAGCCTAATAGGATTATGTCAACACAGAAGGTACCAGTGCCAGGTGGCATTTACGTTGTTGAAACGTTCTTGCTTAGTAAAATCATGTTATTGCAACAGTAATATTTATTTTGATTTATTTTTACTTTTTTTAGATCTTAGAAAAGTTTGTCGACGAGTTTTTCGACGGTAATCCAATGAGCCAACTAGGGTGGATAGGCACAAGGAACAAAGGCGCCGAAAAAATTGCCGACATGAGTGGAAACACCCGGAAACATTTAGAAGTAGTTAGAACGTTAGACAAAATTGTTTGTGGAGGCGAACCTTCCTTCCAAAATGCACTGGAAATTGCACTTTCGTCCCTTCGTCACATGCCCAATCATACTTCTAGAGAAATTCTTTTGATACACGGCAGCTTAACAACCTGTGATCCAAGGGATATCAACGTGTCTATCATGGTACTACTAGTAAAAACATAAAGGGCTTCTATGAGCAAATTTGTACTCCATGAGCAATAAATGGCAATAATGAATGGAAAGTATGCAATGTATGCAATTTTTTTAAATCTAACTATAGGATTTGAAGAAGAATGGCATCAGAGTTTCAGTAATATCCCTTACTGCTGAAGTTAGAGCCTGCAAAGCACTTAGCAAGGAAACCGGTGGAACGTTCGGAGTAATTCTAGATGAAAGTCATTTTCAGGATCTTGTAAGAGAGCACATTGAACCTCCTCCTCTTGCTAACAAAAGTGACTCGTCCCTTATAAAAATGGGGTTTCCACAACGTAACCAAACCGATGATCCAGCCATGTGTTTATGCCATTTGGAAGAACCTGGTTCCTCCAAATTTGCTCCAGGGGGTTACATTTGTCCCCAATGCAAAAGCAAATACTGCGAACTGCCAGTGGAATGCAAAGCCTGCAGCTTAACTCTCGTTTCTGCTCCTCATCTCGCTCGCTCATTTCTTCACATATTCCCTCTGGATCCATTCGAAGAAATAAACGCTGTACCTTGTATTTGTTTTGGATGTAACAAGTCATTACCAGACAAAAATAGACATGTAAGTTTCTTTTCTCAAAAAATTAATCGAACTTTGTTTCAACTATTATCTGGAAAAATTTCACCTGATCGCTATATTTCCTACAGATTTACCAATGCAAGCAATGCAGTAAACGCTACTGTTTGGATTGTGATTTGTTTCTTCATGAAACACTACATTCTTGCCCAGGTTGTGCCAGTGTTCCATTAGCGTCTGTTCAGATGCGAACTTAAATACGTATGTTCTATGAAGTTTAATAATATTGTAAACCGCTGAGAGATTTTGGGTTTTGTTTTTTTATTATTTTTTTGGAATACGAGTATACTTGGAATATTTTGTTTATACTGAAAAACTTACAATAAAATTACTCATTTTCACAAACTAAAAACTGGTTTAAAATTATATTTCATATTCAGAATTCATACAATTTGACCATTCGCAAACTTTGCGTTTATACAACACATGGTGCTCTCACAATTATTTCCATTTCACAAACAATTTAGTATGTGTGCTCTGGACTTCAAATTCAAATGAATACAAACAACTTATGACAATAATAATTTTTATCTCAGCTTAAATTGACTACACTACTATCATGCATCAATTTTTAGTCATTCCAATAACACAAAGCCTATAATCGTATGTTACATTTAATTTTACTGTGCTGTATATTTTCTTTCTTTCTTTACTATCACTATCCCGTCAAACATAAAGAAAATATTTCATAACAGTTACATGTGACTTATATATATACTTACTGCGTCTTTCTAGTTCTTACACCATCAAAAGTTTTGTTCACCCATCCCATCTTTCTTAACCGCACACTTGCATACCACATCCTTTACTATATCAACACAAAAACTTTAAAGTTTGTAACATTGACCCATGCTGGCTGAGCAATAAGCACAAAAGTAGACATAAACTAATACAACATGTAGAATTTTACAAATGGCAATTTGGGGAGCAATTTATTTTTGAACGAATGGCATGATTGTAACTTGTTTAATTAGTACTAACCTTATATCCTACGTGAAGCACTATTTACAAGAATTTAATGAAAATTAGCTATAGCTCGATACCAAAGACTATGTACTTTGTATAGAAATACATAAGAAAAATTTTGACTTCAGCTTTTGTTATCTCTAAAAGCAAAATGGTCAATCAATATGACATGACATGAAATTCATTTTTTTATGCCATCGAAAATTAACTAAAAGATATGCGAGTGACGACGTTATAAATCAGACGACAACATGACAATAATTATACATTAGTAGTAAAATGATCAGTTTGAAAGAAAAAAATTAGCATCCGTAAACGCTTTCGTCGGAATATGCGATGTAGAGAAAGAAGTCCTCATCGTGGTGTTCCTAAAATAAAATAAAACAGTTGAAGTGTTATACTACAGTTCAGAAGCTTGCACTCTGCACTCTATCAACGCACAAATACAATCCTATATTTTTACCTGGTAGATTGAGGACAAGGTTGCGCTTGTAGGTGGAATCTGATTATTAACAAAGAAGAACAAAGCTTCTTCAGGGCGAAGATGGATACGTTTTCTGATCAAGAAGTAGAATTGTCCCACAGTCAAATCAGAGGGAACCAAATACTTCTTCTTATCCAAATCTCCAATACGTGCCTTGGGGGCCTTCTCTACGATCACCTGACAAATACATTACAATAAAATTAAAAATTACACAACATTCCACACTATGTAATGTACTTTTACCACTATCAAGTCTTAAAAAAATTCCATTTTAGTAAAATCCTTACAGGAATACGGTCAGGGTATTTACGACGAATTTTCTCTCCCTCAGCCCTGCGTTTCTCGAAGGGGTAGTCTTCCTTGTATTGGAATTTCATTTTTGATGGATTTTAGTTAACCTTGAAACCAATAGTTTATAATTCTTTTTTATTCACTCAACACTAACACGCGCAAAAACTGTTTTTTACGTATAATAGGATTAAAAAATAGTAATTACCCGACTTGTTTCACAGAGATTTTGGGATGTGGTGTTGTCAGCTGATCCTGTATCTTAGCTGATGATATTTATCACCTGATTTCTGGAAGTAAAACAAAACCAAAATGTATTTCCTTACGTTAGTTAAACTGGAATACCTCCCAAATACTCAACTGATTGTTAACGATAAATAAGTTGAGTAATTAAACACCTACCAATAAAAACAAGAATTTATAATAATTATTATTTTTAATTTGATGGTACAATAAGAGAAATTGCGTGAGTGGGGATCCTGTTGTTGTTGTCGTTTCTTTCTTCTCTCTGTTTTGCGTCTGCCCTTTCTTCCTTGGGTTGCTATCTATACAGAGTTTTCTATAGACTATTATGACTATGACTATACTCCCTAAAAAGCTCAAATGCACCCATACCACATAAAAACGAAATGTATATTATACATGTATGTATATGGACGTACCTACGTAATAAAAGTAAAACGTAATATTTTGCTCGACAGCGAACGTACACAGCCAAAAAATTAGTACTGCGCGCTGTGTTTGTGTTTGGTTTCTATGCAGGCAGGCAGGGTGTGTGTGTAGTAGAAGTAGAGTGTAGACTTTTTTTTTAGCAAGTCAGCGAAGAAATTATTATTATAATTCACAATATATTACCACATCAGCAAACTTCGACATCCCATACACACGCTAAACTTTGCAAGTAAACAACAAGTCATAATTTACATTTTCATACACGAGGCTATATATAAGTATAATGCTGTTTTTTGTTGTATATTATAGTTTAAGCAAAATTGTGAATATTTATACACGTTTATTGCCTTCCTGTGACGATGACGCGTACGTGAAGAGCATTAGTTTTTTTAATCGTTACAAAAATGTTTGTACATCTATCTCTAGCATACTATAACCTCGACTATTATATGATAGATGATCATGCTGTTTGCTTTTTAATGGTATTGTAGTCTGCTGAATTTGTGAAAATTGACTAAAATATATATATTTAACCATACTTTAACAAAAATGCTTTGGAACTACAATTTTATAAAGCGCTGAAGGTACAGAAATGCTAGCAAACAATTTTGTTTGCATCATCAAATCATCATCCATCCATGCACACGTTGTTGTTAACACGCAAGCTAGCACAGAAAACAAACTCAAGACAACCCCCTTTGTTTCGTGCGACGTAGTGCATAGTGCATGTAATGTAAACCAAAAACGTTGTCAATGCAGTTTTTTTGTCTTGTGCTGAAAAAAGTACAGATTACAATTACAATGTACCTATTCGTTTTACTAAAATAATACTAATACTCCAGAGAGTAGTGTCAGCGTAAATACTTTAAACAAAACAGTCAATAAAAAGTTGTTAATACTGTATGTTCAATATTATCTATCATAGTTTTAACGCAAAAAACAGTAAAATATTTACTTCTTCACACTCTCATCGCATCGTCCAGTTAGTGTGATGTGATCAAGTAACTGAGAATACCTTTAGATGTAATAATGTAAAAAGCATGCATGAAAGGATGGGGCGAAATGAGTGTGCAGGTGCAGAGTTGTCACATTCACAATTAACATTAGTAGTGCTGGTTAATTTTTTTTTAATTATTTACTTCTTTTACTGCTGTATTTCATGCTTTTTCCTTCAAGATTATAGGCTTGCATTTTTACATTACTTCTGTACGAATTGTACATTTTTATACTCCATGGCTGTATATGCTATACGCATAATGTATTTTGCATTAATCACGGCATCACTTGACTATGACTCACCCACCTATGCATTGCATTCCATTTAGTAGGTGGAATATTAGATTGAAGAAAAACTCAGTTATTATATATACCTATATATTAGGTTAAAAAATATTGTACCATTTGAAATTATGATTCGTAAAGATCACATTTCATGTGCACCTATTGTAGGTAATTACAAATAAGGATGACGCACAGTTTTAGCTTTGATAACAATTTACGACTTACATTGCCCCATTGTGTACCCCATACTAAACCAGTGACACTATTTAGTCAAGAATCCAAATAACTTGGTACTCCAGTTTATTACCATTAGCATGCATTTCCATACATAGATTAATTATTAGAAAACACATGGCACTTTTTTAGAGATCACTGCATTTCTATATAACTTCAAATTTCAAATGCAGAGAAAGAAAGTTTTGCTCAAGCTCACACACACATCTAGTTTCGATCAAATCTTACAGCGTTTTGCAACGCCATCTTTTGGACATTTGCTTTGTCATCCAATCTTAAAAGACCATAAAATGTTCTTCTACTGTAATAAAAACTGATTACGATTTTTTTTTAATTAAATTATCATATGAAGTAGATAAACTAAAATCAAAACACAATTCGCGGTTTATCATTTATCACACATCCACATCACTTTATTGTTCATTTTTGGTATTAAACAGAAAATATAAGTTATTATTATTTTATTACTATCTTTACTATTTTATTATGCCTCATAAAAACACGACCAACTCTCGAGCGACACTGTAAACTAACGATAAAATGAACTGTTATATACTAAAAGCAACATTTCAACATTTACGCAAAAGATACTTGACGGAAATGTTTTGGCTGACGATTTCCCGGCGCTTCTTATGCAACTTGAAATTCTTGATTAAGAGTATTTAAATCCCTGCAAAATGTAATATATTAACATGAAATCAATCCAAGAAATAATAGTTATATGTTTATGCACATATCCATAAAATTCTATCATAATATAAGCATTTAGATAAAGTAAAAGTACCTTTGGTCAATGGCAGGGGACAAATTTCCCTTATCTAGTAAATGAAGTACCATTCTTAAAGACGTCCAAATGGAGTCTGACATGCTGTTTTTGTTATTTGTAAGACCGGAATTTCTTGAAATCGCAGACTTACTGCTGGACGCCTGCATATTTAAAGCTAAGAGAAAATGTTCTGCTGCTTCACTGTAATCCAGATTAAATTTTTAAAAATCTTTCAGTACCAATTAACAACTTGTATCCACATAATATACATGATGAAATCAAAATCTTACCGGTAGCTACCCAAGTTAACACAAGCGATTCCTAAATTATAGCGAGTTCGAATGAAACCTGGAATAATATCTAAAGCTTTGCTATATGCTCCAATCGCTTCCGCAGACTTTCCTCCGTTTGCTAACGTTGCACCGAGTCGATTCCATAAAAGAGCATTCTATTGTAAAAAAAAGTATTATATATTGGTGCATAGTGTGTAAGTAGTTTTAAATTCACTGTTTGACGTTAAGTTTTCTGCATACATTAGGATCTGCGTTTACAGCAGCTTGAAAGCAGTCCCCTGCCTTATCAAAATCTGAAGAGAGATTAAACAGTACTCCCAGACCACATTGTACATCAGAGTCTAAATCATGAGCTGGACGTTTTCTAGCTGCCTTCATATAAAGCGCTTGAACAGCGGAAAGCTCGTTACTACACAAATCAAAAACTTATAAAACAAATTGGTTCATGTAAACTCGTATTCATTTTTACAACGTAGTACAAAAAGGTACCTTGGAAGTATAGATGAAGTTAGGGTAGGTTTATCAATGTTTTCTGGCACAAATTCAGAGTATTCTGGATTTTGCTTAAGCCAAGTCTAAACAATAGGTAAAAGAATCAATAAATTACTAATTTCGCTAATATTATTTACAAAACCCCAATGTGGTGTTAGTAAAATCTTCAAATATTTAAATACCTTCAGGGTACGACAAGCTTGTAGGTAGTAAGACTCATTGGTAAGCGAGGCTGCAAGTGCCATCATTGCCTTTAGATTTCCTGGCTCCAGATCAATGCACTTTGAAAGCGCAGATATTGCCTGAGGATCCTGTTCATTGAGCGCTTGTGTGGTTCCCAATAAATACCAAGCTTCTGGGTTGTCCATGTGTTTTTGAACTGCTGCTTCAAAAAGCAATGCTGCAGCCGGAATATCACTAACCATCAACCTTCTCTTCCCTTCCTCCAAAGGATCTTCCGTCTCTTTATAAGGATTTTCTTCTTCAAAGCGATATGGCTATTGAAAATATAAATGAGGCTAGTGGTTAATACTTCTCTTGCAACAAAAAAACGCTATAAACACATCTAAGAAAATATACCTGATCAAATTGTTGGTGCGCCTCCGAGAGCCAAGGATGAAGACCAGATTCCTCCGCCGCCCTGTCCCATTCGGTCTGCAATCTTTGCCAGAATTCCTCGCGTTCTCTGGGATTCATATCGTCACTATCAGTATATTCTGTAGCCCAACTTTCCTCAGTTTGTGGACCTGTCCTACGTGATGTTTGTGCTTCAAATTCCCCTACCCAACTTTCCGCAGGATCTTGGGACAGGGCATTACTTTGCACACCTACGGTAGCTTCACCGGTACTAAGTTTCTCTACAAATGACATAAAATCTGTGGCTTTGATTGTAGGGTCGTTGATCGACTGAATGAACTCTTGCGCTGTAGTCATCAGCTCTGTTTTACTGTGTTGGTCATATTCGTCAGTCCATTTCGAGTCGTCCAACAGGTCTTTGGCACTTCCGAGCATGGAATTTTCTGTAAACTGTTGGGGGAGGTGGCGGTAAGGGTGCATCACAGAAGAAGGCATACTTGTCATGGGGCCTTCCCAAGCTCTATCAAGATCTAAGCTGCCATTGGGCAAGTGAAATTCTTCAGCCCATTTATGGTGATCAATTCCCTGAAAAATATTATGTTAAAAATCATTACTAATCCAAATAATCTCTGCAAAGTAAGCGTAAATTATGTCGAGTTTTCAAACACTGATACGTACATGAACGCCAACCAGATCACTAGATTGGAATTCTTGTACCCACGCTTCATTCCTTGTAAGATCTGCTACTCTAGGCGCTTGTGTAGGTCCGTGAGATCTATCCAGTGACTGAATTTCCTTGAGCAAACTGTCCATTCGAAATGTGGTGGGCGGAAGTAAAATCTCTCCTCCACGAGAAGGGAAGCCATTTGTTAGTTGGGAAGGCTAAAACACATAATTCGCAATAAAAATTGACACAACACTGTCGATATATGAGGTATACCTTTTATTTATATTTTTTTCCAAAACACTCACATCCTGACTACTCCGGCCAGGTCCCACCAAATTAATTGGAGCAATAGACGCTCCATCGCTTGAGCTACTTCCAGCAAAATGAGAGGCAACACGTAACACCGGATTTTGCTGACCGCAATCACTACTTAACAGTTCTTTCATTGACATCTTTGATGAGATAGCATATATGTGGCCAACTTTCACCACGTAAGAAAAAAACACTATCTAACAATAATCTGTGAAAAAAAATTGCAAACTGTATACAGCAATGACGGGATATAAAATTAATATTTACAATCCTTTCCAAAGGAATATGCCCAAAACCAAAAGTATTCTCACTTTAAAGATCACCCTGATCAAAATGGAAACTATTTTCAGCATAAGAATAGCGTTCGCATGTCACTTTCATATGATGACACGATGACAGTGTGATGACAAAGTTAGCGATTTTATGTTTGCTGTACTTAAACAAAAGCTATCTCGTTTTTTACAGACACTTCACTGTCAACTGTACAAATGTGCGTGGTTACAGGTAAAGCCCAGTGTACTAATACTACTAAGGTTCATAGATTGTTTATTATACCGACACCAAGTACAAAAACATGGTCATGGACTGAAAAGTAGGAATAATTTCACTGCTTTCTGGTTTATCGTGTGCTGCTCAAGATGAAATGAAGATCATCCGGTTTTCTGTTTTTTACACTTATTGTACAGAACGAGATGACAGGAAGGCATTGTACTGCATGGATATACAAAATGCAATAGGTATGGGTCTAAGTCTAGGCTGGGTACGTAAACTGAATGATGGGAATTGGGAATATATATGGCAATGGAAGTTTCATGGCAAAAAAAGAAAGCTGACAAGATTTTCTCACGGATAGCTCTCCCTTCCTTTGGTTGGTTATTTTTATTTATGATGATGATCAACCATACATCATTAAATCATTATCACGCACGAGTATTGGCATTATAAATAATGTACAGATACATACATGCAAGAGAAAGGAAAGCTCATCATCATAATTATAGTCAAACATATAATTAGCAAAATTAAACTCTCAAACGGAAATGAAAGTCATTCATCAAAATCCCATGTTCGTGGAAGAAATTCTTTACATTCACAATATTCATGTTATGTTGTACGACACGGGGATTTAGACATCTAATCTCGGGTATTGGGTATCTACGCACGTATATATTTGACCCTATATGTCATCGCCAATTAGTAAATGCTGAATTGTATTTCCTAACAATACAAAAGACATGCCATAAAATGCACAAAAAACCTGAAGACGATACAATCATCACTGATGACTGATGATTCATCAGCCATTTCACATTTACATAAAAGCCAATTTCTAAATGAAAAATATAAATGTCCAACCTTGACAAAAATGGTAAATTTTCGTTTATTAAAATAAAATTGCCCTGTGCATAAATCTTGATGGTCAAAACTGTCCGTAGCATTTGTGCTACACTTGTAAGTTGTTGTGATATTGAGCTATTATTACTGGCTAATTGCACCTAAAAGAGTACAAATTTTTCTTGTGTGGTCATATTCTCAGTTAATGAGATTTCTTACAAAATTTTCCTAATGAGTCTATTTTTACTGCATTTAACAATAATTTCATGCAAGACCATTTCATATCACAGAATCTAGCATTCTAATATTACAACTACACCATAACGAACCTTTACGGCACACCTACCCAGTCAGTCAGTCAGTCAGTAGTAGTACTCCTTGTCTTTGTCACGTCGCATGGTTTGGAATTAACGAGATATATATTGTATAATTTTTTTTAAAGTGAAGTGATCTGAATTTGCAATACGCAGTATTTGTAAATACCCAGTATAATTCTGTATATTATACTTATTGTCAATTGTCAGTACTACCTACAGGAGCACAAGAAAATAGGTAATAATAATTTTCGGCATTATGTGCAAAATCAATCTAATATGTATATAATGTAATAATATATGGTATTACATTAGGTCACATGGTTTATGTATGTAGCTAGCCGGTTGGGTAAGGCAAAATTGATTCAAGGAAAATGTTTTTAAAATGTCATGTGTATTTATGTGATCCTATATACAAAATGTGTTTACTGCGATTAAACGAACATAATTTTCATTCAGTTTTAGAAATTTTGATTTGAGACTCACAATTTGTGAGCATTATGTAAAATCTTGATGCGTACGTGACCAAGGCCATGGTTAAAGATTCAAAGACCGTGATCATGGTTAAAGATTAAAACCCTATACATAAGATATTTGCGGACCTACTCGGCTAATATTTTACCCGACCAACACCCGAACGCGTGAGTGCAGCAAGAATAGGGCATAACGCAGCTGAGCCAAAAATTTGGCTCAGTACAACAATTACATGGAACACTGGGAAAGAAATGAGAAGGATTGGGAGATTATTTTGCGTGCATCCTACTCTGTTGTGTTTTTTAACACAAGACAACTTCTAGAGGTCCCACTTCTTTTATTCTCCGACTATACATATATATCTGAGACCGCATATACATTATTATCTTGTTTGCTTGCATTGTCATATCATCAGTAAGAAAACTCACTCATGCAATATATAGAATGAAGGAAAAATACAGAGAAAACTATAAAAAATATATTCTAGTGTGTAGTCAGGTTAGTGGTACTGCTGCCACTTGCTCCTATAATTCTTTCAAGGTCAGATAAGGATTTCCCAGAAGCAAGGCCTGGTTTTGAAGGCTCAAAATAATATTTTATTTTTTGTAAGTCACCTGCATTTTTATATATAATTTGTTATGCACAACTTTGTGCATGCATGAAACCTGCACCCCAAGAGAAGTGAACATAAGTGTACACACATAAACATACCTATTAAAAGGGCTGAAATGAAATAGGGAAATACATGAACTTCATTGTCTCTTTTCTATTTCAACTCTCAAAACAAACTGTATAAATCGGGTGTGATATTGCCAACAGAAGGGTTCCTCAAGTCTCTTAGTTTTATAGGAAAACTACCAGCAATCTGGTTTGTCACAGTTTCGGTTCATATTCGGCCTTTTCATAATAAACGTAGCATGAAAATCAGGGCGATAGTCACAACGCTTTGTCAAATCCAAAAAATAAAAACAAAAACTGTAACAGGTTGGGTGTAATTTATAGCAAAAATAAGGTAACATACCAACCGGCAAAATTAAGCCTTAAAAGGAAACACGTTACCTTAAAACGAACAAAGATCTTCCAGGCAACTTCGCCAGACCAACTGAAACCTTCCAAGGTATAAAATTAAATCACAATTTAAAAATGTTTACGAAATCAAAAAAAAATCAACTTTCTGTAAAAAAAAGTTGAATATGTGTGAACTTAAACGTTGAACGTGTATGAAAAACAATCTCTCAGCAGTTCTTGGTTTTGTACCTCAGAGGAAAGACGAAGAATAATAATGTAGAGAAGTATTAAGAAACTGTTTTTTAGAGAATCAGTTTGTCACTGCAAGAAAGACACCATCGTTGTAGGAAACGGATGTAATAAATTAAATCAAATATTGATGGATTTTGTCGTAGACTTGAAGGTAACAGCAGAGGCAGCTGTTTTAACTTTGGAGTAAAAATAATGATGAGCTCCATGAGATATTCCATTATTGGTAATACTGAGATGGAATTAATCATCATGATAAGATAGGAAATTGTAAGTATAAAGGAGGTTTTTCTTGGCATCCTCGTTGTATACAATTAATATGTTGTGCACGTATTAGAAACTTTGAATCACAATACAGAGATCACATTAGCGATCACCACTCAATCAAAATCAGTCAGTACTGTAGCACATATTATATAAGCTAATGTAGGTAAGGTTTTACTTGAAACTTTATTGTAAAATCTTCATAGTTTCCAGCACATTATGTAGTATGATGTGAAATGATATACTGGAGAGAGACTGGAGATATGTGTGAAGCCGTAGCCAAACAAAATACAAACACCCATACCTTATTCATATTCGTGATCATGATATATATATTATGACATGGCAAATGTAATGTAAAATGTTGTTTTTATCAGATAAACACGTGAAGAGTTATAACGGGAAAATGATGCGACTTGCTAGGAAAGCGAGATCCTTCCCTGCGATCCCACAGTTGCAGGCGATCCAGTAAGTTTTATTTTAAAAAAATGAACAAAGTAAATCTTTTATTGTCTTGAGGTGGTTTGAAATTTGCATTGATGAATGAATGTAAAAATGCAAATAAGGAAGGATACGATATGTGCTATATGTTTTATGAGTTGACGAGTTATTCTCTAATTGCATAATGCCCCATTTTACAATTTCACAGGAGCCGAAATGTTCAGCAACTGGGAGTCAAGTCAGTAGTGAGCATTAGCAAATTTACCGACTTTCAAATACAAAATGAGCCAGTTTTGCCCTACACAAAAGGTACAAAGGAGAGAAAGGAGCTGGAAGCCGCCTTGGCAGATTATTCCAATAATTGCGTGGAAGTCCCAATTGTTATTGGGGGCAAAGAGTACAAAACCGACAAGGTTATGTATCAACCTATGGTAAGTTACACCACGAAAAAATAAACAATGAATCTCACCCGAACCTGTGATAACAATGGATTTTCAAAAATATGTGGTAATTCATTAATCTCAGCCCCATAACCATCAAAAGAAAATTGCAAAATTTTACTACGCCACTCCTGAACTTGTAAACCTCGCAATTAAAACTTCAACGGAAGCTCAAAAACAATGGGACAGTGTACCTTTCGACCAAAAGTTTTCCATGTGGCTCAAAGCTGCAGATCTCATGGCCGGTTCTTACAGACAAAAGCTTAACGCAACGACGATGCTTGGACAGGCCAAAACTGCTATACAAGCTGAAATTGACGCCGCTGCTGAACTGATTGACTTTATGCGATTTAACGCCCTCTTTGCCAAAGAGGTACTGAAATACCAACCAGTTAGTGAAACTCCCAAGATTTTCAAAAACTTTTTAAAGTATCGCGGACTGGAAGGATTTGTCGCAGCCGTATCGCCTTTTAACTTTACGGCCATCGGAGGAAACTTAGCTTATACGCCGGCACTCATGGTAAAATTATACATTTGTCGCACAACTATTTTTAAAGTATTTGCTAATTTCAATTAAATTAATGTTTCATTTGATAAATTACTATTCTGTAGGGAAATTCTGTACTTTGGAAGCCGTCGGATACCGCTCTGCTATCAAACTACACAATATTTCAAATCATGAACGAAGTCGGCGTTCCCCCAGGTGTGGTTAACTTTGTTCCAGCAGAGGGGCCTGTATTCGGAGATGCCATCACTGCATCACCTCATTTAGCTGGTATTAATTTCACCGGTTCTGTCCCGTGAGCTAACAAATAGTGTTTTTGTTGAAATTTTTGAAAGCACTTGTAGGAAAATAGTGTACAGCCCTGAAATATTAAAGAAAAAATTAGTTTAAGCATTTTTTAAAAAATATTTTAAAATGTCATTTTGTGTATCAATACAGAACCTTTGCCAGACTGTGGGGACAGGTCGGTGCAAACTTGTCAAACTACAGAAACTTCCCCAGGCTAGTAGGAGAGTGTGGAGGAAAAAATTTCCATTTTGTACATCCTTCTGCTGATGTGGTATCTGTGATAAATGCAACGATTAGATCTGCATTTGAATTTTCAGGGCAGAAATGCTCTGCCTGTTCCAGAATCTACGTTCCACAAAGTTTGTGGCCAAAAGTAAGATAGAAATCAAAAAGTTATTGAGTATCTTTATTACTATCACATCATTAATTTAGCTAATTGGAAATTTCTAGATGTCTCATTGTGTCTCATATGAAAGTACTTTTGAATTTATTTTCAGGTGAAAGAAGGATTGGCTGAGAATATGAGAAAGCTGAAAATTGGCCCAGTCGATGACTTTTCTGTATTTACATCTGCTGTAATTGATGATAAAGCATTCAAAAGAATATCTGGATATGTAGACCACGCCAAAGCAAATTTGTCAATAGTTGAGGGTGGAAAATACGACGACAGGTAAGGCTATACCATCCAACTTCATAAATAATATTAATCCATGCAACATTGATTATTTCATAATTTCAAATGATCCATAACCTATGTAGTGTGGGATATTTCGTGAATCCTACATTGGTTGAAAGCAAAAATCCCAAGGATAAGATCATGATAGAGGAAATCTTTGGACCTGTACTCTCAGCGTACGTCTACCCAGATAAGGAGGTGGACAAAACAATGCAATTGGTAGACACGAGCACAAGCTATTCGTTAACGGGAGCAATATTTGCGCAGGATGAGTACGTATTTAAAATTCAAGCAAACCGTTTTTAAACGTATTTCTTATATGTTGAAATCAATCTGTATTAAAAATGTAATTTTTGTTGCAGGAAATTTCTTTTGAAGGCGCAAGAAGTTCTTAAGTATTCCGCAGGAAATCTGTACATTAATGATCGTTCAACAGGCTCTGTTGTAGGACAACAGCCATTTGGTGGTGCTAGATTATCAGGTAATCAAAAACAGTTTTTCTTTGATTGTGAATTGCAGCGTGTAAATTGCATTTGTGCCTGACCATTGCTGTATTTCAAATTCACGCAGGGACAAACGATAAGGCTGGTGGACCCAACTACGTACTCAAATGGGCATCCCCGCTAACGGTTAAGGAAACTTATGTGCAAACTGATCAATGGAAATATCCGTACATGGAGGGTTAAAAAAAATTAACGTAAAAAACAATAAAGTAACAGCGACGTACTGCAAAATAACAATAACAATAGAGTAAAATAAACAATGCAAATAAGTATGATTATGCACTTGATAAGAAAGGATGAATATAATGTGTATGCACTTTGCAACATGTATTTTAGCTTTGTCCACCGACAATAAATCCAAATTACTTCTTCGTTTGGACACTTCTTATAATAATACCCGTAGCAGTATTTCCAAATAAGATGCAGATGATAATGATTATTCGTCAAGAAAAAAGAATTTCGAGAGAATTTACAAGTCAATAGCAATCATTGATAATATTACAAAAAAATAATGTAGTGATAATATTATTGTTAATAATATGCCAGCAAACGTAACTTATTGTTAGTAAGCGCATAAGCAGAGCTCATTTGTTTAAAAATTGTAATAAATATAAAAGTCAACTTGTGTAGTAAAGTTGTAAACAATGAAATGTAACTCGCAAACTTTCTATATACACCTTTTGAAGCCGACGAGATCCGGTTGAAATTCTGTTGGGAAATCTAAGAATTTGTTTTTACAGGTGATGTCGTCGTTGAGAATAACTGAATCTAATAATAAAGCTATCATATCAAAAAAAAGCCAAACCAGAAAAATATTTTATCCATCTCAGACAGACAAAATGCAATAGATCACAGAAAAAAAATTAATCTTTGAGGTTTTATTAGTCTAGCTTCATAAATCTACCTGCAGCCAACTTATCTTACATACATGAAAGATTTTGAATATTATTTCTAGGTAATAATAATAATATATTTACTTATGTACTTTATAAAGAGACAATACATGAAATTCTAGCTACTATATTATATTAAACCATATGTACACTCTAATAATAATCATAGCAAATATTATTGTATAGGACTTCAACATTCAAATATAGATTATATATGTATATATACTGTTCATTTTCAAGTCACATTAAAAATGAAATGGTACAAATGGGTTCGTGTTTCAAGAATAACATCATCTTATAATTCATTAATCATTAGTAGTTCATTATTTATACGCAGCGCAGAATATTTATATTTTTATATACGTACATATTTAATTTGCGAAAAAACGACGAGGACAACTTTTTTTTTGTATTTTGGTTGATTTTTTTTACTCCACATTCAATCCCTCGGGACTAGTATCTAACACAAGCATTCCGGATCCATTAGAGCCTGGACCAGAAGCGTTTGAGGTTCCACCTACAAGAACAGACTGATTTCCAGACGAAGGTCCACTATTAGCTTTTGTTACCATACATGATCTTGCAACACTTTCAAAAAGCTTTTCCACTTCGGGAGCACAATGTACAAACTCGTGTTGCCAAAACTTGTAAGTTGGATTTTTTATTAATTCGATGAATGTGACCAAGAGACCCCATGGATGAGGACGATTGACGACCAGGCGTTCCAGTAGCACTCTTGTTATTTGCTCCTGTACATAACCAAAATGAAAAGAAAAAAAAACACGGGGGTTTAAAAAAAAATACAATCAATATAAAATGTTATGCCATAGTTTAAAATGTTCTATCAGGAGAAAATTTTCGTCAATAATTTTCGGAAACTCTAGTCTAAAATCATCATTTGAGGGGATTTTATAATAGTTAACAAAATAAAATGTTACGATACTCACCTGAACAACTTCTGTGTTAGACTGTGCAAACAAGTACAAAATCACCAGGCTGAAGTAGTGTGTGTGGCTTGATGGGAATCTAAGCTGATTACTCAAAGCATTCAAGAATAAATAGCGTCCTTCAGTATCCAAATCCACAGCCAGGTTTTGGAAAATATCCATGTGCGAAGTGTGAGCCACAGTCGACATGTTAGGTGTTTGACCTCGTTGACGAATGACAGTGATATGCTGAGAGCCCACGTACAAGACCAGTGCGTTGAGCAATGGAATATTATACCTTGTTCCCAGTTCATTTGTAACCTGAAGAAAGTCAATAGTCTCGTTTTATGCTAATTCTAACACTTGATCGATAAGTCAATTTGCATGATTTTAGTTGATTCTCAGTAAAAAATTATCGTCCCTTTAGTAATCAGAAACTCTAGTCTAAAGACATCATATGAAATGTTCAAAAGGATGAATAAAAAAGAAGCGTATATTTAAATGTTACCTGTAGGTTTGTTCGTAATTCAGATAAAAAGGTAACGGGAGCTCTGGTCTTCAAATAAGAGTCCAGATCCTGCTTGAATTTGGGTGGCTGAATCATGGCTCCAACATTTGATAAAATTCTTGGTGGCATAGCCGTGTCCGCGAGCATTTCAAACTTGAGATTGGCTGTGAATGGATCTGGTAAACGCATATTTCTTGGGAAGGCCGACAATACTAGGTTTCTCATTTGAATGCAGTTTGGTGGAATAGCATCCAGAAAATGATAGCAGTAATCACAGAGGAAATCTGGGAAGTCGTGAAGTATGACGAGAAGTACTCGCAATGTCCCACGGTACAATGTCGCCACCGGCTTGGCCAATTCCGCATTCCTCAAGAATGGTTGTAAAAATTTGAACAGGTCCAACAAAAGTTGGCAGTACATTGCCCAGCATTTTTGATCAGCCGCTAGAGCAAGCATTCTGGCAATAAACATTCGGTTTCCAATAATTTCAAGCCAGGCATAAGCAAATCCAGGAACTTTTGATGGGTTGAGGATATGCAAAATGTTACTGAATCCAGCTAGAATCTGCTCAAAAAGAAATACACATGTAAACGGACTTATTTTTACTACCACTCAAATAATAATAGTAATAGTTTGTAATTTGTTTACTTTGTCTTTTTTGCCTTCTCATTGTGTGTTCCCTAAATATTTTTATCATTGTTCTGATGATGATTCACCGTTGGGAATCGAAACGTCAACAATAAACAAACGTTAAATCAAAAAATGTCCTCTAACGTCGTCCAAAATACTACAAATAATAGTAATAGTTTGTAATTTGTTCATACCTGCATTCCAATAGCTTCAAAGACAGGATCGCTAGTGTTAAGGTCGTAAAACAACATGATGAACAGCCTGTGGAAAGGAAGCTGCTGGAATTCGTTCTTCTGAATCTCATGATCTTGAATGAGAATTCCGGCAACAATCCCCAAAAACTTGTTCAAAATATTTACTTTGGGCTGAATAGATACAGTATCCCCAATATTCTTGATCAACAGCGCTACAAGACGTACTAACGCATCAACGGATTGATAGCACTTTCCCCTCACAAGAGATAAACCACCAGCCTATGATAAAGTAAATATTATGCATTAAAATCAATGAAGTGCACATTTAATCGTTTATATGTACATAAGTCATTATTTACATATACACGTAAGTAGTAAATGTTTTACTCACTTGAAGTCCCTGGTACACTTGATTCACACAGCACTGTACACAAATTCTGAAAAACCTGTTGATAACTTCATCCGATTTCAAGATTCCAGCTGCATTCAATTCAGGAATAAATTGGGCAAAGGCCTTGTTGGAATCCCTGGGGGTTCCTTGAGTCAAGTATAACCTTATCCATTCGCGCAAAAGAATTTCTGATTTCTCCACTAAACCTAGCCAAAAACACATTTTTTCATGACAAATATTTGCTCGCTTTAAACATTTTGAATATTCATGCTACGGGAGCATATGATTTCTTTACTACATTGCCTCAGCACAAATTATCGTCAAAGAATTTACTCAGAAACTCTAGTCTAAAAATCATTGGCAAAAATGTTTTTCTACAATAAAATAACAAATAATAAAATGTGTTCCTCACCTTGTGGATCATCATAATCCCTAGATTGACTCATTCCAGAATGCAATGTGGCTGCACCTGGACCTCTGTCTCCTGAAAAACCAGCATTCTCATGGCTGTTTCTGAGTACTTCTATCAAGTGCACTAACCCTTCTGGATGTTGTCGGTTGACAGTAGCGCAGCGAGCTAACATATCCACCTATAAAACAACACCATTTATTGTCCCCCATTACAAATTATATCCGTTTCATTCTATTTTGATACATAAAATATCAAAAATATTATATCAGCATAAAATGTATCGTCATTATATAATTCAGAAACTCTAGTCTAAAAACATCATATACACACAAGACACAAATTATGGTTTGATGATTCATATGTTCACAATCACTTACTGTATGATATAGGTCACTTTCAGTAACATTTGTTGAATATCTTTCGTCAACCAAGTACATCTGCACAAGCTGCATTGCAAATGCCATTGCCAATACATTCGTACCCTTTTCCATTGCATTTGCCAAATGAGCATCAAACTGTAGCATATTCACCAAGTTGGCTCTGATCAGTGTATCAACTGCCTCTGTATTGTATTTCAGTTCCGGCCGACTTTCAATCAAACACCTACAATTCAAGTAACATATACATTAAATATTAGTCCAATCCTAATTTAGAACGATGTGACGACATTGGCGTACACGATATTAAATTATGATATTAGAAATTCTCAAAACTTACTTCGTGACTTGTCGATTTACCCATTGCTGACCAAAGGCCCTTGTATCTTGCAATGCCTTCAAAACCATTAAATGAGCATCTCTGAATCTCAAGATTTCCGCGTCATTAGGGAAAGCTGCAAGCCCTTCCAATAAACCTTCTACTGCCTTCTGAAGGAGTGTAATAGCAGCTACCACACTTCTTGATGACCTTGCCACAACAATAGCATCTAACAGTGCCCTGACACCGCTTGCCAGTTGATGACTAGCTGGAGAATGAGACAACGCTAATCCTTGCAGGTGAATATCCAATTCGGCAATAAGTTTGTCGTAAATAGATACTAGATCATCCGCAGCTGCAGCCTGACTCTGCGTAACAGCATTTGGAGGTAGTGCATTTGAAACAATTGGTGGCTGTGGAGTTGCTATTGGAAGGCCGGGGAATTTCGGAGTAAGGAATGGAATTTCTCCTTCTGATGGGGGAAGGAATCCTGGAATATTCCGGGAGAAATCCTCGTAAACCGCAAGCTGCTGGCTAACGGATCCATTTGCCTAAAAAAAATGTAATAAAAATTACAATCAGAAAAAGTTGTAAAGATAAACGAAATCAAGTATTATGCATCGGTTTTATTGAATATTTCCTCTCACAGCGACTGGCTTCACCCTGATGGGTTCCGGCATCCTTTCCATCTGATAGCTCAGCATTTGTGGATCACAATACCTTCTTCCTTCTTGTCTGGCTTGTTTTCTACCTTCGTATTCAGGGGCCAATCTCTTATCGATTTCTGCAAGTGACTTTTCCACCGCTGTCTTTTGCATGAACGCACAAGCAAGTTCCATGTTCTCGCTAGCGATAAGGGAGCTTGCTTGCTCCACCATATCCTTAACTTGCTGACTCGGGTTAGGGTTTCTTAATCCCGTCAAAAACGCTGTTTTTAGGTTGCCACTGATTGCCAAGAAGATGTGGTCTCTTGAAGTGATCATTGCCATTCCAGCTGTAAGATATCTCATCATATGATGAGCCGCAGCTCTCATTCTATTTTCCTCTGGATCCAGCGCAAAATCCTTCTTGATGATTTGCTCACAAGCACTGATTGTATACTTTATGGATCTATCGACTACCGGATGAAGTAGTTCCTGAATAGCCTTTTCAACTGATGGTCGAACATGCTGTTTAAGATTAGCGTTGGCTTGGAATAATGGTATTTGATTGTTGATTGCAATGTGAGCGAGAAGGCCATTCAGATTTGACGTATCAACATCCATGTACGAAAACTTTGGTTCCTGAGCCATACTTGGAAGTGTTGGCGTTGATGACAAACCAGTGCTGGTTGTCACAGTTGGCATTGGCAGATGAAGAGGTCCTTGGGTTGAAGCTGGTGGTGGTGTAGATGTCGCGGACATTTCTTCCACAGTTTGTTGTTGTGAAATTGGAGTCAGTGAAGGGAGCACCTGTTGTGGTGGTGCGGGTTGTGGCAACGGCAGTGGTAGTGGTGGCGGCGGCTGCTGTATTGGTGCCGGTGTACTTTCCACAGATACTGGTACTGGTACCGGTATTGCTTGTGGTGGTTTTGGAGGCTGAAACCCACAAAATAATCAAGCTAATTAAAACCAAATCAAGTACCAAAAAGGCATATGCTGCTTTATATAAATATTCAAACTACATACCTGGATAACAGGTTCTGAAGTTATAGGCCTAATAGGCTCTACTTCCCTTTGAGGTGGTGCTCGACTACTTTGCTCACGTTGCGGATAGCTGAGTTGTGGTACCATAATTTTATACGTAGTGTCGTCCTTTAAAATTCCTTGTGGTTGGGAAATGGAAGGTCCCGAAGGAATGTTGGTCTTGGGCGCAGTTTCAACAGCAGTACTTTGAGTTCCAGGCTTTGTTCCCACAGCAGTGGTAGTAGGCTGTTGTTGTTGCTGCTGCTGTTGTTGTTGTTGTTGTTGCTGCTGTTGCTGTTGTTGGCTGTTACCTTTTGACAAATTGTTTGGTGCACTGACAGCTGATCCAGATGTTCCAATCGGTGGCATTGGGATACTTCCAGTCCGAGGTCGTGGTGGTTCCTGAGATCGCGTTCCGTATTCTATGTACTCGATCAGGTGAGGGGGAAACTCTTGGAAATGCGGGATGCTGGCAAGATGTTGACAATATTGGGGATACTCTTTCAATCGAGCTTTAAAACGATCTACTGCAGCTAGTCCAAAGTAATACATTTTTGATCCGGGTGGTTTTTTAAGAGCATCTACTACAAATCTTAGCGCCACCCCAAGTTGCAGGTAAGTCTGAAATTGTAAACAAGCGTTAAATTATTACGTTTTCAATTACATCCTTCCTCGAACTAACAATGAACGCCCAAATGGGATAATTTACTTTCTAAAATCTGAAGTAACAAAAAGTTCTCAAGCAGCAATTTTGAAACAGGATTATTACTTCTAATTACTCAGACAAATTGAATTGAATTTTATTTCATTTGAACTTACAGTGACCAGTCCATGTTCTATAATGCCTCCAAATAGCTGAGCAGTTGTGTGTAGTTCCTTGTCGGGATACTGAGGGAAGAATTTGTATTCGTCGAATAAATTCCTTAACATACATGTAAAAACTTCTCGTTCTCTTCTGATGGTCGAGTCTTGAAATCGTTTCAGTAGATCCAGAACTTCATCGATAGACATCGTTGGATCCTATAATTGAAATCGATCAAATTAATAACAATACAGTGCATACAAGAAATACATTGCACTTAAAAACGAGAGAAGGGAACGGGGATGTAATAAAATAACATAGTGTAAAATGAGCTAAACACTAACAAAATATTTTAAAGTACAAAAGAACGGCCCTTGTGGGCTGCTATTGTCAAATCCTTCATTGTCCATCAGATTAAAGTTCGAAACGTCGATAACCTTCACTAAACGTCTCGTGAAATATCTATTATTATTTCAAACTGAAAACTAGGTCTGCGTGTCATCTGTCGTCTGTATATTATGGGTATGTACTAATATGCACTTCTGAATTTTGGTATCTATAAAAAAATCTGAATCGAGGTCAACAAAACTCTGAATCTAGATGAAACACTAATAGTAAGCATTGTTTGTAAACTCAGAATAAAAGTGCTACTTCCAGAGACAAATGCATATATGAACAGAGAAAGCAATAATTTTTTATTTAATATTTTGACCCTTCACTCACTAACTAGGCCGCTAGCCTTTTCGAGAATTTCTGCTTTTACCCAATGAATGAGTGACAAATGACAACAGTACAGTATATCACACAGCTTTTTTGTGTAAAGTACAGAATATTCTGTATTTACAGAAAACGAAAACGCGCAAGCAAGCAAGCATTGCATTCTTTCATGTCAAAACTAAACTTGAACTTGAAGATCATGATGATTGATGATGAACAAAGACGACAACTTGTAAGTAAGCGTTGTTGATGAAACAATTTGCAATGCAAATTTTGCATGCTTAATATACTACGTGACGTGACGAAATGTGACAAATGGCAATAACTTTTTCTGATATGACAAAATGTTGCTATTAAGTACATATGCTAATTAATGGGCAATAATTATGTCACTTGCGATACTGTCAAGTAAAGAGGTCATGAGGAACTTTTAAAAAGTTGCATTCATAAAATATGATTTCTATATTGTAATTGTAAACAATATGAAATGAAATAAAAATCTCTTGTTAATAGGTATGCATTCTTTTGCACTAATTTTAAGATTCTCACTCTACGTTACTCAAATGATACGATACTAGGATTTAAAACATTTTACACCTACCGGCGATTTTGTAACACCTACCGGATGTTTGCTATAAATGCGGTGAAAGTAGCTATTGGCCTCCTCCTCTGCTTCTTTGCTAATTTCACTTGGTTGAATTTCAGAGAACAGTAATGCGTTATCAGGAAGACCACGTTTTTCACCGGGTGGAGCAGGTGTGGAACCAATTGCACTTTGCTGGGAAGGTCCACTGGGACCTCCACCACTTGTTGGATTAGTCGTTCCTCCTCCTCTTTCTAACCTTCCGCTCAACATTCCCATAGGATTTCCCATTCCTCCCATGAGAGGTGCGGACGCTGATCCAGACACATTCGGCCCTCCCCCACCAGGCGCTCCGAGTTGTAAGCCGGGCAGCATAGGATACGCTGCCGCTGATACTGCGGGATTTTGGGAGTTGAAATTCGGTCCTAACAAGCGTGATGGCGAACCGGGGGTTGGCCCAAGGGGATTATACCCAAACGAGGCAGCATTTGATGTGTTTCCTGCCAAGTTGAGTCCAGACACACTATTAGCAAGGGCTGAAAGTGGGTCATTTTGTGGAGGAAAGAGTTGACCTGGTGTTGGGGATGGGTTAATATTAAATGCTGCTTCTAGTGGGTTCACATTCCTATGCTGTGGTCTCATAACACCGGGAGGTGGCTGTGGTCCACCACCACCAGGTGGAATGGGGCGGGACTTGTTCACCAACATATTATATGTAGTGACCATTGATATTATGGTTTCACCTAGGTCTGGATTTACTTTCCCGATGCACTGGTGAAGGCATTGAATCATTGTTCCTATTGTTTCAGGTGATAACTGTGATGCTTTTGGTATGTTCTCGTCTTTGCCAAGTATGTATGGAGCTCTGCGATTTAGTACTTTGACCAGATTAGCCACGAAGGGTTCTCCATGCTCCCGGATTTTGTCGGATAACCATTTGTCTAATTTCAGAAACTCCCTTCTAGACGCCAGGCAAGCCAGGTCGATGATAAAAATGAAGGAAGTTGCGTTCAGGAGAAGGTGTAAAACTTTCAGATCTTGAGCTACATCAAGTATTCGGGAGAGCCTTGTTTGGTCGTAGTCACCCCTCAAATACCACTCTGCCATGGCATGCATCATGATTGGACGAATTGAACTGGGTCCACTTTGCCAAGCGTATTGAAGAATTACACCGGAATTCACGTGATTGTTCAGGAATACAGGGAAGAGTATTCCCATGAGTTCTTGACGCAGCATGTTCATTGGGGATGAGATTTGTATCAAGCCAACCAAAAGAATGTCTGGACAATGCATGACTGGAAACTGAAAAATTTCTTGTACTATTGAGTAATGACCACCGTCGGAAAGACTTAAGAGGAGATCAAGCAGCTCGATAGATTTCCACTGGCTAATTTCTTTCATGTCATAAGTCTTTTCACCGCTTTTCAGCATGTCCACAGACACAGAATGGTACGGGTAGTCAGCAAAGGAAAACACGTCACTGTTTGCAGGATTAAGGCAGGAGCGTATCAAAGACAATTGCCCCTCTGTGTTAATCCATCGACGGTAAAAGGCGTCGATTGGAAACTGTTCCGAACGTCCATGGCCTTGAAGGTGAAGCCCATACTTTAATGCCTCAATAAGGGCCCGGAACCCATTTCCGTCTTTGACGAAAAACCCCGGAAAGTCTAATTCTCTGAAAACATCTTTCCACGCAAAATTAGGTACAAGATCAAGTACTGCCTGTGCAAATACCTTGCCATTCCACATAGCCCCTCCTCCTGACTCTCCACCAGCCTTATCTTTATTTGAAGACGTTGATAAAGGGGGTGTATCTCCCCAGATGTTTTGGTGTTGAGAGCTTTGATTTTGAAGGTTAGCGACATCTTGTGCTTTGAGCATCCCATTGATGATTCTACCGACTGTGGCAGGACTGAGTTTATTGGTTCCCACAGTCATCAGCGTTGCTCGACATTCTTCCACTGTGGCACATATACTTGTGCCATGCTCCAGCACAAAGTCCACAACCCCCGGATCAAACGTCATGTTGACTGACTGGGCGTTATTTGATCCTACTTCGGGCTCCATTTCTTCCACAAACTGAGGACCAGGGGATGAGTATTTTGTTAGAAATGGTTGCAAAATTTTGGGACACGGCCCGTGTTGGGTAAACGCACTTTTTATACGCTCAATAAACTTGTTCTTTTCTTCAGTTGAGAGACCTTCAGGATGTTGATACAAGTACTGTAAAATGACATGTAGCTGGTTAACGTTCTTCAGCAAAATCTGCAGAATCTCAGACGAGTTGGGAAGTTCATGTAATAGAATTGTCCGTATTAGGGCTGCAACTTTTTCGTCAACATACAATGTCAACACAGTCGCATGGCTCTGCAGAGCAATAGCACAGATTACAGTTTCAACAGTTGATAAGTTAAGAAGTGTATTGAAGCAATTTAAAAAATATTCCACGGGCTGTTCGGAAGCTTCTAAGGCAGAGGACAGGGCAGTTGTAACGACTGGGCGGGTGAAATCAACCTTGTACTTGTTATGGAGTAGTTTTCTTGTCGCGGCGATAAAGTCACTCTCTTCAACTTCAGCAGCAGCAGTGTTAATATTTTCGGGGTGCTTGTTGTTGATGTCTGCTTGCTGGACTACCAGTGAGATCAGCGAGTACAGAAAATGCCTTTCAGCCAACGAACCGTATCTCCGTATGTTCTCTGATATGTCAGACCACACTGAGTCCAAATTTTCGGATTTCAGATTACGAACCAATATATCGATTTGGGTGAGGGCAAAAATTGACGAATCCAGGTTCATAGTTCCATGAAGAATCTTCTGGAAAGCCACTCCTTAGAATGGAGGCTCCCAAGGACAGGATAAGTTTCACAGTCAACGAAGTTCAACCGTCCATGCACTAAAACGAGGAAATGTCTTAAACAAAGCACTAACAACAAGGATTTTAAAGCGTCCATGTCGCAAGAATTTTGAAAAACACAACTGTTCACCCCATTAATTCACATTTTTTAAATAGCACCTGCAATCAAAAAACGAACAAAAAACAGACAATTAATTTAATCGTACACATACCCTTCCCTTTGTTCCAGCATAACCACACACCAAGTATATCACATTAAAACAACAAAAGAAAATAAGACAATGAAAGCATGCACAACACTGAATGCAAAAAATATATAAATTATTATTAATAATAATTTATTATAACAATTAATTTTTTCTATTAAATTAGTCTATGATCCCGTATGTAAAAAAAATTATATCACATAGTCTCCCAAACAAATCTAGTACAGCGAACGTATAGACCAAAATAAATGCACTGTTACTTCTCCGCAACAACTTGTAAATAAATTCACGTTGAAAATTGAACAGCTGATCAAATCATCAAATCATCTTGTTAGATATGTTGTTCACAAAATATTTGTTTGGAGTTTTTTACACATAATTAAGCCGACAGTTTAAAAGCGTACAATTTATTTTAAAAAAGCAAAAGCATTTTCTTTTATATAAATATTTTTTCACAAAGTTTCTGCTTACCTTTAACTAAAGTATATTAATTAAAAAATAGTGAAGCGAGGAAAATCGTAGTTTTTTCTTTATCTTTGGTAGTGTTTTGTAATTAATCCAAGTAAGAAAGTTAACAAATTCAAAGAATAAAAATTTGGCCTTCTCCTCCTAGCTTGTCTTTTTTTCTCAGTTTGTAGTTTTCTCGGGGGACTTTGATTCGCCTCTCTTGATCTAATAGTGTTGTTTTTATAATGTATCCTTGTTATAAAAATACCTATATATTTACAAAATTAGAAAACTACATTATGTTTTGTTGCGTGATATATTATAGTTTTTGAGCATTTACGGATAAAAAAGATTAATAATTTTTTTTTTGTGATAGTAGTATTACCAGAAAAAACTAACGTTCAACAAACAACGTACCTTCTTCGTTGTAAAGTGCATTGTATCTTTGTATTTTGTGCTTAATAGAAAGAGAGAAGCTGCTGATGCCGTGAGAGAGTAACATTGTATTGTGTAAAAGCTGCTGTGTAATAATATCGCAACGTAAGGTAAGCTATGTTATAAAAACCATTTTAATGTTTTTTTCTCATCCTGTTCATCATCATTGCATTGTTGTACAATTTGTGTGTGTGTGTTGTGTACAGCATACATGCTACACCATTGAAAGATTTGAAGCCAATATGGTGTCCTCCTGTGAATAAGGGAGAGAAGTGTAAAAAGCTCTTACGTGCATGCTTCATTCATCATTCATGGCTTGCTTTTTGTAATGTATTTTCCACTACAAGTTTATTTGTTGGCCTTAGCCTATGTCTGCCTGCATCTTTTATTCTCCATACTAGTCAATAGGTTGTAGTAGTATTCTTGGCTTCACGTCACACTACCACCACCACCACCATAATACTGCTACCACCACACACATACATAATACGCAATATATTACATGCTACACCATTGAAAGATTTGAAGCCAATATGGTGTCCTCCTGTGAATAAGGGAGAGAAGTGTAAAAAGCTCTTACGTGACGTGCATGCTTCATTCATCATTCATGGCTTGCTTTTTGTAATGTACTTTTCCACTACAAGTTTATTTGTTGGCCTTAGCATATGTCTGCCTGCATCTTTTATTCTCCATACTAGTCAATAGGTTGTAGTAGTATTCTTGGCTTCACACCACCACCACCACCACCACCACCATAATACTGCTACCACCACACACATACATAATACGCAATATACACAAATTGGTTTTACACACAGACAAGCACAAAAAGATTTCATTTTTTAGTGGGCATAAAGTATCTTTGTTGTTGGTGTTTTTTACTAAATCGCTTAAAATGCTGCTCTAAAAATTTACTAGGAAAAGGAGCTTGAGAGATTTGGGGTGAATTGCGATACCAATAGTATGGTTTGTAGGATATCTCCTCCACTGCACTCCTTACTTAAAATATGCCTTATCATCAGTCTATGTTTGTCATGTTAATGATCATGATGATGAGGAATACGATGATGAGGTTTCCAAATCCATACTGTAATGTGTTTACCTATAAAATCTAAAGTTGTACATGGCAGCTGCTTTAAACTGATTAGGGAAGTATTGATGAAAAGATGTTGGATTATAAACGATATTGGTATAAAAAAATGATAATCATGATATGATAAGAGACAGGTGGATAGTGGATACTAATCAGTACACTGGTTACAGCTCGGCAGCAGTGACCTATCATTGAGTTCATTGAATCATTATTGATTGTGTTTGCATAGACCGTTGTCCGCTCCAGATGCATGCACACACTAGTTTGCATACACCAATAATAAGTAATTTTGTTTAAAAATAAGTTTTTACACATCTTCGATAAAAGTAGCTTCTCATATTAGATACATGAGAGAGTACAACTAAATATGCTAGGGTAGTAGCGAGAAAATGTGTACGAAATATAAATGACGTTAAGGATTTTTGGGGAATAAAAACCTAAAAGGAAAAATAAATAGGTGTGTGTAGATATAATAGATATAATGCATGTCTACCATGTTTTAGACGTACTTAAATAGGTATCCTCTTGATTTTGAGTTGGGGGTAATACGAGATCGACATGTTATAATAATGAAGTCGTTTTACTGAATTCAGATGTGATGAAAGTTAAAAGGAATAGGTAGTAGGTACTAGGATTTAGCGGAAGCATTTATCCATTTTCAGGTAGGTACTAGGTACCATACTCACTTTTATCAGGATTGTATATAACCTTGAACATAAAATAATTATAATTTGAACAATACAATAATTTAATGGCTATGTATTTATGTAGGGTTTATCGGTAATCACTTCCGTACATTTTTGTACCCACATATATGCCGCAAACGTTCATGTTCCAGATTCTTACTTCTTGATATCCAGAAATAAGTTAACTCATACCAAATTTTTTCAGGTTATGGATTTCAAATCGCCCCAAACTATGTCCGCAGCAAGAACAACTATGCCAAATTCCTCATTTGCTAAAGAAAAGTCACAGAATAGCCGGGATCCCCCCGTTACCCCCAAACAGAACTCAATTAATGCTATGCAATTGTCATTAATGCAAGCTAGACGAACGCCAATTCGCTCGGTAAACACTACACGAATTCCCAACCAAGATCTTATAAAACGGGATAAATTGCCAGTTAAACGATGTTTCTCGCAAGGTATCTTAAAAAATTTGTTGAAATATGCTATATTTCAGTTAATAACGGTTTGCAAATAAAAAATCAAGTTCATATAATTTATTTATATTCTTAATCTTATAGAGGTACTTGAGCAGAGCCGGCATCAAGTATTCATAACCAAAAATTCTAAAGTTGACATATCAATGCGTCCATCAAAAAGGATGAAAATGGGAAACTTCACGTATATATCAACGTCCTCACACACTCACACCCGAAATCATGTTGTCAGTAA
>JAHZNC010004994.1:0-11603 GCA_027744095.1 Zhuqinia jingwanae | reverse complement strand
GAAACCCCCAATTTGCTTAGTAATACAACGTACAACAAAGGGACAAATCTTCATACTAAGGTACTAAGGTTACGTATTTGATATATTTATGACGTAATGGTGTGAAATATAGGAGATTAACAGCATTTAACCTCCCCTCACTTTCTTTGCATAGCATTTTCGCGAATAGTTATTCCAATCTATTTTACAAAAGCTGGTTATTCATTATGATTGCACAATAAGCATTGTGCATTTAGATTTCACTCCAAAGCTAAACTCGTATTTGGTTTTTGTGGAGATCATTCAGCTTTAAAAGTAATTTACAAACTTTAAAAAAATTATTGCTGAGCTGGGAATCGAACCCAAGACCTTCATTAGCTGTGCGCGAAGTCGAAAGGTGGTCGCTCATTGCATTTGCGTTGTTTATGTCGCGTTGGAAACGTGGCGTTATTGTATTGTAACTCCCATAATATGTGAGCTAGGTGTAGACCCTAGCTCACTTCGTAAACCATCAGCGCAATTCAAACGAGTGTTTTACTACTTTACTGTTACCGCACTAGACTACACAGCCATTGTGAATACAATTCCTAAACCTATTACTACTTTATAACTTCTCAAAATGGCATTCCCTTCAGAATTTATTCAGTTCATCAACATAATATATAATTGCATAGATCTACATAAATGTACACCTATAAAAATGCAACATATCTAGCATTTAAATAATCGATTATTATTAGTAATATATTGGTGGGATAACGAAAACGAATGTACCATGTCAATGGGTGTCAATTCATCGTCAGATGCAAAGACGTTCATCCATCATTTTCCCCAGTATCCCATAAATGAGGTTTCTAAATGATACAAATTGTATCATTACAATACGGATTGTTATTGTTACTCTAAACATGTCCACTAATAAACCGAAAAAATATCCCTTACTTTTATTTGGCAAGTATATTACAAATAAGACATGCACATGGGTACATATTATGTGTTTTCTCATTTCATCCGCAAGAAGTGTCTTTGTCCCTCTGGATGACAATTATACTATCCTTCCTTTTTTCTGAAAGGAGACAAAATAAATAAATGGTATATGTGTCTTATGTACGTAAATACTTATGCCATGCCATAACTGTATAAAAAAACACTTTTTCTGCTCTCTAAACTAACAGTTTACTTTATTTACTACTATTGACTATAAACACAAATGACAAAATTACATGGACACAAAAAGAGTTACTGCAAGTAAACTGCTAGCATATGTGCACAGATTTACCAAATGATAGGACATTGAAGACACAGAAATCACAGTCCACACACGCAAACAAGCAAACGAGAAAAGAAGAAGGAGTTGACTTGTCTTTCCCCTTTCCTCTTCCTCTTCATGTCATCCAAGTTGTTTTAGCATACATACAACATAATATTATATGAGTAGTATGAGTGTGTATACGCTGTGTTGCTATTATGAAAAGCAATTGAAAGACAAAAAAACTATATAAGAAGAAGACTTTTTGTCTATTTTTAACTTTATTGTAACTCAAAACTCTACAAAAACTGTTGGAGATATGTACATATTATATCACACACACATATAATCAATCCATGAAGATATGCATATCATGTAGTTTATAGTTATAAGGTATAAGGTACATGCATAACGTGTGTGTAGCGCAATGCATGGAAGAAAGACGAAGAGATGACGATCTTGTTGATGATATTGCTCTCGTTCTCGAACACTTTCTTTTTATGACTTCTTTACTTGGCCAGTATATTAGTTTTGAGTGAATTCAAATATTGTGTGTAGGTATCCCTTTTTCTCTCGTCTAAATGTGTGTGTGTGGAGTGTGATATTATGCGATCCGAGTATGCATAGTTTGTTTGTGCCAGCAAAAAAAAGTGATTTGAATGAGTCAGTTGGAATAATATTTATTGCTTTCTTCTGCATACAAAACGACATACACGAGTAGAAAATAAAAATGTCCACTCTTCCAATGAGCATATAACTTTCTAGGATACGAAGGAAGAGGGGTCTGTGCTTTATGACGAATGGAAATAGAAGGAAAGGATATAACACACGAATTGGAAATGGTGATGATCTTGGTGTTAATATAACAAGAAAATTATAAATTGTGCACACATGCCTGTTCTTGAATATATAGTGAAGCTACAGGTTAAATTTTTATTTACATGCCTATATGTAGTATAATATTTACGTGAGTATATGTATTAGATATATTATATGTGTATTTGCAACCAAAAAGAACTTTATTTGCGTTATTGCGTAAATCCATGAATTTAATGTGAGAATGGTGTTGGACGTACCTTTTTTCTACTTATGATGATGACGTTTTTGTGATGTAGTTCAATGTTCAGTCAATGATGCAGGTGTTTTGGAAATTAGTTTTCGCCTCTTCTCCTCACTTCTCTCTCTTTTTGTCTGACATTCGGAAACATGCATACCTAATATTGTCATTTTTGGCACAGTCAAACATACATGTTTTGTCTACAACGCAAATCTTTATATTATCCTGGGATTATCCATTTTGTCTTCAGGCTTTAATCAATTTGTGAGGTAGTGGGTACATAAAATGATATAGACATGAGAATTTTGATTATAATTTTTTTTATGCGGCTAATGACTTTCTTGTATGAATGAGAGTTTCAAAAAGGTTACATTCAACATTCACATGAGAAGGGGAAAGGGTGTGTGTGATGATGATGGCTTATGTGTATATTCTCTAGTGATCTGATACAAAGTTTGCTAGAACGAATGCAGCAGTTGCCAGTGACACATGAATGTAAGTATCAACAGAAAAACATCGACATGCAGAGCAAAAAAAAAGTAGCCAAGAAGAAGAAACATATTAATTCACTAAAATGTCCCGTCATCGTGCCAAGAAATGTGTTATCCCTTTGTGTACTAAAAGTGTAATAAAATATAAAAGAACATATTTTCTCTTCAGCCACAGCAGCAGCACAGGCAACCAGCCTATCAAAGTGACCTGCTCGTAAAATATTATATGCAGTATGTATAATATATGTACTATTCTTTGCTTCGTAACTTTCAGAGTTCTAAATCATTGACTTTGTATAATAAAATCGTTATTATCGTTTTTACTGCGCGATAGCCTAGATGATTTTTTACTTAATTTTTCCGGATTGTGATTTAATCTTTCTCCCGTGGACCGAGAAAAAAAATCCCATAAATTTACTTCACTTCATACCCCTCTCTCAATAATCCAGTCTCTGATATCATCCTTCTGGTTTGGATTATTGTGGTGGCAGCCAAAGGTCTTTGGCGACAACAAACAACTTCTTTAAACAGTCAAAGTACTTGACAAATAAAAATTATAGATACATAAAAGAAAGTCTCAAGAAATCGGTGTCAAAACGTAGAGCTAGGTAGATCGTTAGTTTGCAAAATATACATATGTATAGGCACATTCAACTCAATTTCCTCTTATTATTTGATTGCTAAGCATATAATATAGTGCTATAATTCTATTGTCAAACAACATTAAATTGGCATTTCTTGGTGACCGCAAAAAGTAAATGCCGTAGAACCATAAAATCATGATATATATTCAAAGTTCTACGATTATATATATCTTGAGATGTTTTCGGACAAACTGGAGGACAAAATATAGTGTTTCTATCAAGTAAAAAGGCCCTGGTTAATAAGTCATCGTCATTCTTTTTTTTATACATCGGAGATCAGTTTCATTTTACAGCAAACATGTTTCTTCGTTAAAAATGGAGTGGAGAATGGGAATGGAGACGGTATCAATTGATAGATATCTTTTACAGCTTCTAAATTGGTTATGCTTATCGTTCATTTTATATAAGTCTATTTATTCCCAGCGCACTTACAAAAAAAATCTGATTCTGATCCAATGATTTAATTTCCCCTTTCTTCTCTCTTCACTCTATTTGCTTATTTATATTATTAAATACTTTTTAGCGTTTATCATTATTGCATGTCCGTATATATATATTTGTGGGTTTACTAAAGTACTACAACGTAACTAAACCAGCCAAACATACACATATAGGTATATATACAGATTTTTTTCTTCCATGGGATAAATGAGTAAGTAATACAAGCAATTATAGTGACAGTGACGGTTATAGGTTTCTAGTAGTTTTTAAAGGCATGTTGACTGTTGGCAGCGTGCCACGTATTAGAGGATTTTAACAGAGTTTAGAAAAATTATAAGAAAAAAAGACAACCGAGCAACAGTATATTATTACGTGTAAACATATATACGACATAGTTGTTGTTATTATTATGATAGTAGAAAAGAATGAAAGTTTCGTGTGTATAATGGATATTTCTAACTTGATGTATTTTATAACCTGTAAACCGTTAGCCGTAAACGAAGAAGAAGAAGATGAAGTGGTGTATGGATGCAAAGACGGTTCTCCACTCGCCGCATTTTTTTCTCCATAAGATTTCTCTCAAGATTGGGAGAATGCGAGAGAATGAACTACCATGAAAGCACCAAATGGGATGAAATAGCTAACATGCAATGCAATACAAAATATAAGCAAAAGCTAAGTAGAAAAAATGTAAATGGATTTTTAGGCAAAGTAAACTGCGACTGAGGGGTTATACGTGATTTAAAAGTATGCATGGTCGAAGGGAAAAAAAAGAAGGATGCATGTTGATATTATTTTAAGTTACGACAGCGTAAACCTTTGAGTACTCGCATCACATCACATCTTCAACTCAATATGTACTTAATTTTTTATGACCAGATTTTATGCGTATTTGTTAGTTTTTGAGTATTGCGTGTAACGCAAGTCATATTTTTTTCGTGTCAGTCTGTCCTATTCATCCTAGCTCGGCACACAAATGACTAATGACTAACTCACAATGTCTAATGTCAACTGAATTTATTCAGATCTTTGATTAAGGGGTGCTAGCCAAAACCTATTCATTTTCAGCATGGTCATAAATTCGGTTGCTATATTATTTTCAACAAAGGCTAATTAATCTTTCAACCCAACTAAAAATATCGCGCAATCCTTACCAACAGCATTTTTGTGGTTTATTAAACAACTTTAAAAATGATTATGAAACAATAAAGAAGAAAGGGGAAAATAGAAGGCGTAGAGGAAAATGAAAAGGGAGGTGGATTAATAGGTTAAATTTTCATAAAAATATATAAAGCTTGTTGCAGTTTTGATAATGTTATGTATATTATGTATAAGTTTACTTGTTTATAAAATTGCTAAATTCTTAAAAAAATGTTAAATTTATAATGATGGACATGATGATATCGTCAAAGACGAATACTTTTACGAACTAAAATATGCGTATAAATTATGCATTTATCAAGTACACACAACAAGTCATGTTTGAAGTTCTAACAAAAAGATTAATAGTACCCCGAATAGTACCGTTGTCTTGCAGAAACTAAAGCGTAAATGCGTGAACAATACAACAGGAATTTAAACTAGCAAATTGTAAAACTAAATTTTTATTTTATAAAGCATTATTGGCCTTAAAAATTAATGATAACATGAGATATGTACCTGATGCATATTTATATGACTATATGCTGGAAACATCAGCAAACCAAATCAACTTCAATGAAAAAAGTCAACATGTCTAAAAAGTATAGTTTAAAAAATCAGACGTAAGGCCATAAATTTCAAAATATTTTTGTTACACTAGTACTACTTGTTCTTTACAAATCATTACCTACAAAACAGCAGCCACACATATGTACCTACATTTCCATCACCAGAGAATGCTGAAGTACATACCTTTACATGAGATATATGTTTTTAACAAATCTCACAAACAAACGGTGAAACACAAAACAGCCATTATAATTCCATTTTGTATCTTTGTTTTCTTGAATCTATAGCAAGTCATCCGTAAACTATTTACACTATTCTGTCTAATCCATGGTCAATGGTTGTTCCTACGTCTATGATTATGACTTCATTATTTACGTTACACGTTACTTTATTATTACATAGCACATTCCAAACTAACCCAAAAAAAACTCTGACGAACTCGTCATTATGAGGTGGTAGGGTGATAGCACAATAAAATGTACTTTTAGTATGTCAAGGTTTTACAAGGTTGTATTGCTACTACGTTGTATTTTAGCCGATAACTTTATACTCATTTACCTTTTCCCATTCTCTTTATATATTTTTTTTCGTAAAAAGAAGGAAAATCTTGTTGCTGCATATACTACTGGCTAAAAAGTATACAGTAAAAAGGGTGCTCAAAACCATTATGCTGTTCCTGTTTTGTGCGCTTTATTATAATCTTTTGTTTCTCTTCCTGAACAAATACAAATCTCCCTTTTGCTCCTATAACTTAACTATATAACTGACAGAAGAGAAAGACACTCATCTTCATTACTATTTCAACTGACATGGTGATGGAAAAATACTGAAAGAAAAGTGATCTCTGATAAGTTTTTAGTTTGTAAAGGAGAAAAAAAATCTCCTCTTTCTCTTTGTTTTCTTCATCTTTTGGTCATCAGCCAACTAGAACGATTTATAACAGCGACACAAAAAAGTTAATGATCAACGGCAATGATGATGATCGCTACCGTCTTATCGTATGATGCTGATGATCTCCTTTTTCAAAAATATATTTTTTATGTTGTGTTATATGTGTTTTGCATTATTGTGCACGTATAGGTATGTATATAAGTAGCTTCCTTCAACCGAACCGAATTGGCTTGTCGGACGGAGAAAAATAAATAAATAAATATAAACACATATAAAAATCTTTAAAAATTGTGACGTGATGCGAATGAATTATTTGGTGTTACACGCATAACGCACATTTGTTATTGTTGTCATTATTTTAGCGTTACAACACGTTTTTTTGTTTGTTTGAAGAAGAAGGCCAATCATGAGTTTAGAAAGCGTTTTCTTTATGCAAAAAAAATATTGTGTAAATTTTACAAGGTATAAGAATAATATAGTTCAAAGTAAATTACTTACACATGTTTCATGTAAAGTGCAAAAAAATACACAGTTCCAGACTAGTGAACTTGGGTTTTAGAATCCAATAAAAATGGAACAGGAATCATGAACATCAACGGGCTTGGTAGAAAAATCTGTTTATCTTTTGCCTGAGTAAAAAATACAGTGGTCCACTTTTCCTAATGGTTTTAAAAATGTAAATGTTCCAATGTTACATTTACGTTAATGTAGTCCAGATTTCTCTTATTATTTATGCGGTACATAGATCACAGTCACAAGCTTATCTTTTATACCCAAATAATAAGATAATCAACAAAAAAATAACAGTGTGTATAGTAGGTATACTTATCTAAACAGTTATTTGTTTTCGTTTATATAATCTTTTTATGGCACGAGCATTATTTGATCTATGACAAAAAGTACAGATATGCTTCAAAAGTCACAATCGAGATGTCGGCACAATTGAAAGTTGTTGCATTCCATTTTTTGCATGGTTCGTGGAACGTGACAAAGAAAGAAAGAAAAGTATGCATAATATAATGCATTTATTATTTATGCACAACGGCACACACTTATTGATTCAATTATACGCACTATTGAACAAGAACAGAAACGTGTAATTAAAATCTGAGAAGATTAACACAAACAAATATCTGAAAATATTTTATAACAACAGAAAATGCTCAGCATTTATATGAATTTGTTCAGCTTCCGGTATTTTGTTGGAGAGACGATGATGGAACAAATAGACTGGAATGTGCTTATTTATAAGTATATTTGGTTTGGTTCAAAATTATATGTTGGAAAAGTTTGGAAAAGAGTCATTGAATGTTGAATTGTGCAGTTTAGTTGGAAAGGAAGTATTTTGTAATTATTCTTGTTGTAAAGATGAATGATGTGTGGGCTTAAACAAACGGCAAATTATTTTACATATTGACGGCAGGTGTGTGCTTAATTTGATTTGTGTGAAGAAAAAAAATCAATAAATTTTAATTACAATTTTTCCTTTTTCCTGTTTTGCCAAAGTTTTCAAATTGCTGATTGTTGTGTTGTTTTTCTCCAGTACGATTGATCCATGTACAGATGAGATGACAGACAGATGCGACCACAAGAACGAAACCGAAACACATGCTCAAAAACAAGTATAGAGCTCCTTTTTCTAAACTTTGTTATCACAATTCTGCTTTTAACCTACTTATACAGTATTTTATTATCAATTTGAATGTGTCATTGTAGAAATTATATTAAAAATTAATGACTAAAAAATATGTTTAGTGCTGATGGTGGTGGTGATGGTACAACAATAAAATACAACAGGTGGGCCGTCATGATGCATTTAAAAAGTTTCCATTATTGAACACAGGCTCAAGTCTCAGAGCAGTAGTATTAGAACACGTCTCTCACAATGATGAAAGCATGATACATTTAACATTTGTCGACGACGGTGATGATGATAATGATGGTGATGGCATCAGTTTATTTTGCATAATTTTCCAGCATTTATTGCATACAGCTTCAATTTGCACAAAGAGCTCATTCAAAACTTGAGGAGACAGTAGAACTAAAGAAGACGATGAGATGAGCTCATCAACATCATTGATGAAGAATCAGATATCATGAAAAATACAAATATAAAACTGTCTGTCTGTCTCTAATACGTTTCTTCACAGCTCTTCCTGCTGCTGCTGTGTACTTGCTGGTGGTACAAAGACATTTTTACAATTACAAAATGCAGTGACTCAACTTATTCGAAGAAGAAACTCGCTTGTATTATGGCACTATCTTCTTCCAACTCAAACTAAACACACCAACAACGTACAACTTTACTACTACTCACACAGTTTCTTTTACTACACACACAAGTCAAATCGTGAATTGAATATTATAAAAGAACGGCCACGACAATACGGGCCAAAAGAGAAGAGAACACGATACGACACCATTTTCACTGTAGCTCACGCCAACTCTTTCCTCTCCGTTCGTTCCTGAGCACGTTCCAAAGGGAACTGCACTTTTATTTCTCATGATGACGGAGCCATGATGATAATATGGTGATATGAACCGAAAGCCATATAATATGTGGGTATTATATATTATCTACTGTGCTGTTGCTGTATGATAATATATATTTATGTTGCTTAGTTTGTACAAGTCTGCAAGTGACTGTTGCCTCACCACCGAGTTTTCGGTTTCACTGGCACTTTAAAATCGGTTATGTTATAGCATGTACAACAGAGTAGTGTACAGGTTGACGGGATGATACAACTTTGTAGCAGAGGAGCAGTAAAGGAAAGAGATAGCCACCACACCAGTGACATGGCATTACGTTACGTATCTCCGGCTACGGATATGATCATATTATCTTCTCTTCACCCTTCCATTTATTTCTATCATATGAAAATATTGTGTTATTTTTTGTATGAAAAATCGTATATAATATATTATCAAGTTCATTTAGGTATGTACACACGACAAGACTATGACATAAATGACGATAAGGAAGGAAAACGCGTGGTGCTTACTGGTGGGTGATAGGAACGAGTTTCCATAAGAAATGAAAGTCTCTGATTCAGATTGTAAGAAGAGGAAGGAAGACTAAATAAGACATGAATAGTAGAGAAGGGAGGAAAGTAAGCAAAAGGAAACACAAAAACGTGTAGTTTTTTTTAATAAAAAGAATTGATATTAACATGCATGACACACATGAATTCTTTATATAAAAATATTATAAAAGAGTCAGCTAAGTATATACATATACATTTTTCTTTTAAATTTTGTTTTATTACCCCTTTTCACCATCATACAAAATTGTAGTTCTGCTGTAAAGCGAATTAGGAATGTTTGCACATAATAAAAAATATGAACGCATATTAAATTATACCGAGGAGACACAACAACGGAGTAGAAACCGTAATATGGATTACGTAAAGAGTTTATTTTTTCTTCGTTCCATTTCCGCTTGCTGCTTCCCTTCCACATCCAGAGTATATGGAACGTGCAATATTTATTATCATATTATCATCATGATTATTAATGCACACCAAACGAAATGAAAAGGGTAGATTTCCAAACCGGCGCATGTGTTATTTTATTAGGTATAAACTTTTCCATTATTATTATAGCAATTGATAGGTCGATGATGATGTGCTTTGGGATAAAAACATAAAATGAAAACTTACCTGAATGATTGACAATGACAGTTTGCGTTATTGCGTGTATGTTATTTATTTTTTGTTGCAAATAAAACGATATATGATATATGGCGAGGGAGCAAATGGAATTCTCGCGTTTGTTGTTGTTTCACACGTTGCACACTCACATTGCACGGCAAACAGTTTTGTGATATTGTGAGGTGGTAATAAAATATATAGATAAAAATGCAAAAATTATGCACTTGTCTGACTGCAAGATATATGATACATGATGATAGTAACATAATATTTATCATTATCACAGTCACAGTGTACTACAATTTTAGATGCATATGCGTTATTCAATCAGCGTAATATAATAATAAGGATTTTATAACATTCCCAAATTTTATATATTGCCAAAATGAATAGAACTCAAGCTGAAACAAGTAATTATCTTTATATAATCACTATGATCATTCATGCAAAAGTAAAGACGAAGCAATCGTTATTTTGTCTTCATCAACATTCTGATATACTTCGTTTACTTTGCATCAAACAATTTAAGCGCTACAAATGATTACATATAATAACATGATCTGGCCTTGCTCTTGCTCACAACAACACGCATAAGGAACAGAACAAAATATTTCTTTCAGCTTGCAAACTGGTCGAGCAAAATTGGCGAAACATATATGACTCATATTTGATTTTGATTACTTTTGATTGAAATTGATGACATGCGACTTCATCACAGATGAAATGGGGCTACTTTGTATATTCTTATACTTATGAATATGACGTATCTCTCCAACCAACCCCAACATGTCACATTATGAACGAACTCATAATCAGTTTTTTGCCTGCGTGTTCGTGATCTTTGATCAAAATTGTCCTCCCTCACATGACGACATGACCATCCATCAAATCAATTGTTGTTATAGTAAGATATGTACATGTGTAATTTTAGTGCGATAAAGCAAAACTCAAAGAGTTGCGCACCCCAGTGGAGAATCTTACCTCCCTGCGTGAACAACGCCCGTCCCGTCGTAATAGATGCTCCCATTGTTAAGTGTAAAAAGTGTGACGAGGTATTTGTCAACGTGAATGTGAATACTTCTACAATCGACAATAATAAAAAATAACAAGGTTAAAGCTGCAACTAATACTTTCATCTTTCTTTAATCTTTATATATCCTTGTAATTGTGTGTTATTTATCGTTTATGAGATATGCTGCAATGCAAACGCAAACTGTCGTTATTGTTTGTTTATCATTACATATATATTAGGTATATGTAAGTACAAGAAAAATATACTCACCTTCATTGAATATGTAAGCCTTTCCCCTACAATGTTTTTAAATTTATTTCTCACGGAAAAGTCAACTTGCTACTTTGCTAAAAAAAAAAAAAAATCAATTGAAAAAAAATTGCTTTAAGTATACTTTGAAAACAACGCACTTAAAATATAATTCATCTGGTAAACAATAGGGAAAATGGTGTACAACATACTAACATATACTACGCCTA
>JAHZNC010004993.1:0-14003 GCA_027744095.1 Zhuqinia jingwanae | reverse complement strand
CATATATTCATACTAATAAGTTCAGCCTGCTTTCATACTATCTCGCTGGCTGAATAGGCATATGTACATATCATTCATGTCATAAGGTCATAATTACTATTTACGGGATAATGATAGCATAGGATTATTTGCATGTTCTCTTCTAGAAAAAGGTTTTTTCTTTGCTTCTAAGAATATAGTAATGTTTGCTGTTGTGTTCTTGGGAAGAGTTTTCATATCAAAGCGATAAAAATTTAATCATAATCGTGTGCTCAGTGGAATCAGAAGAGGGAAAAATAAAATATTTAGTATCAACTAAAAATCTAGTTTTGATTGAAGGAGTATATGTTTTTATGTGTCAGCAATGCCTATGAATTCAAATTATAATCTGTACAGGACCTCTGGTCTGTAGCACACTACTACATTCATTCAATTATGCAGCAGAGAAGCTTCTTGCTTGCTTGCTTTCAAGCTGACACGAAACTTGAATACCTAAGTTAAATGATGACAAGAATCATTTCCAATTTTGCTATTTCCGCAGACAGTCCAGAAAAACCAGAACTTAGAGCAAAATGGAACTTTTAGCAAACGGGTTTCTTGGAACCACCATTCGCTCTTTCAAAATAATTGACATATTTTGGAGCCTCCCTTACAAATGGTCTCCAAAATCGAAATCATTTGTTCTTGTTTCCCAATACCGTATCCTTTTCAACAAATTTCGCCTGTTTGGGGCATACGCAAATTTCTTTGTGATCTTTATCCAAATGGCATATTCTTGGACATACAATAATATTTTGGTGAGAACCTACTGTGTAATGTCCATGTCAGTTTATATAATGATGCTCTCTGGCAGTCATCTCAACTGCAAAAGCCCGACATTTCTTTTGGGGCTGCTTAACAGCATGGTTAAGTACGAAAAACGAAGAGGAGGAAAGCAAAAAATTGATATCGGCGATGGGGCATCGAGAGAATCCTTCTGGTTTCTCAAATCCCTTGTGATTTACAATGCCATCAGTGTGATACTACCTATTCCATACTTTTTCAACACTATTCTCAACCCATGCTTGCCCAGCTATGTGGGATCATTCCTGTTTCTGGAACAGTGCGATGTAGAATCATTGGGAAGAACTCCAGAAATTCTCAATGTACAGCTTGGCAAAAAGATTGTTATTGCACTAATCGCATTTTTTAACTGGCAGTATTTAATGCCTGGGATGGCTGTTCACCTTTGCCTGATTTTTATACAAGGGCATTGCATTTGTTCTTATGTACGGCAATATGGCAGGTATGTTTGAGGGGAGTCAAAAAAATTTGTGGTTACCGAAAAAATATATAAAAATATTGATTAAAAAAAAATTAACATCAAATTTCAGTAAACTCTCAAAAATGGAAACTTTTGGAACTTCCAAGCTTCTTGAAGACACCACATCAGCCTTTCGAGAACTCCAAGTGATGATCGTGAACTATCGACATCTCAACGGCAACTTTGTCATCATTTCTTACATGGCATCTGGAATAGCCAGTGAAATCACTGCTTTATACAACTGCATAGCCCTAACATTGCCCACCCAAATGTTTATATTTTCATTGTGGACTGCAATGGTGAACGCATCCACATTCATATTTGCGTATGGATGTTTGGCGGGTGTCTTTGACGCTTCTTTGGAATCAGAAAGGAAAATTATTCGGAACAGTGATCTCATGAGAAACAAGTGGTTTCGAAGGTATGTCAAGTCATGTCCAATTCTGAAGATTAGCTTTGGGTCTGGAAACTTCTTGGAGCCGCAGACGCCATTAGCCATTGAAAAGTTTGTTATGGATAACACGGTTAGTTTGTTGTTGATGGGCTGAAAGCATTTTTTTGTATGGTTTGTGCAAATTTTTTTTAATGACCAAAGGGAATATCAATGAAGTATGCTACAAGGCCGAACTCCATTATGGAGTCTCCATACAACCTGGCATTCTATTGCATGACCAATTCGATGAAATAATTTAACATACTTAAATAATAATTCTTCCTAATTCTATTTTAAGCAGCTTGTGCTTCGAATAAAATAAAATTGAATAAAATACCACATTACTTAATATAATGCCATAATTATTTTATTGTTTTCTGTAAATTATTTTCACATCAAATGGCTGAGGTGAGCTCGTCAAACCTATAATTGGTTCACTGGAAGGTTCTTGACCAGACACCTTAACAAATTTAAAGTATCTCAGCATAGTAGTAAAATACATGAAAACAGTAGCCTCTGCCAGTGATTGGCCCAGACAATAGCGTCGTCCTGCAACCAGACACATGGAAAAGTTAAAGTTAAATCTCTCCTCATCAAATAAGTTATCGACACACGCGTATGATTTGATTTTAATTATAAAACTGTATTGCTAATTTGTTTGATTACCTGCTCCAAATGATTCTAATAAGTCTGCAACCTTCTTGTCAATCCCAGTGCCGTTAGAGTTTAAAAATCTGTCCGGTCGAAAATTATGCGGATCGCCCCATAAAGATTTACTAAAGTGAACAGCATGTACATTAGTCACTAGAGCAGTTCCTTTGCGAATTAAGTAGCCTCTAAAGTAAAAGTCTTCTGTAGCTTCTCGAGCAGTGGGAGTGGGAAGCACGCTGGAGTGACGAAACATTTCTAGGACTGCTGCCGAAGTGTAGGGCAATCTATGGTTCAAAAATGTTTCTTTGTTTAAATTATGTAATACGACAAGGATATAACTTGCATTCTTGTATATAGTACGCGCTTTGTTTTCATTGTAGAGTCGACTGAGACATCACTCGGGATGACCGTGTCAATTTCCTTTTGAATTTTTTCTTGGACATGGGGATTCAAAATCATGTAGATAATTCCAAATGTCAGCGTTTTACTTGATGTTTCAGATCCCCCAACCAGTAAATCAAGAATAGTCAGCTCAAACTGTTCCTCTGCACAAAAATTGGTCCAGTTATTAAAAAGTAGCCCATTAATTTCAAATGTCGAATGATATTTTCATCATAGCTAACCACTAAAGTCAGTGTCCCTATCATCCCGACTTTGCTCAACCATTGCCCAAAACACATCCAAAAAGTTTTGAGGATCTGTGGCATACGTTCCGCGCTGCTTTTCTTCATGCAACAACTCCCTCACCGTTTTAATGGAATCCCTGGCGGTCTGCTTTTGTATTGTTCTTCCCGACCAGTTGGGGAACCAGTCACGTAAAATAGGAAAGGAATGGGTTATATCAAATCCTAAATTGGTGCTTCTATAAAAGTCATCGTTTAATTTGATTAAGCCCTTCATTTTTTCGTCATCATAGTCATAAGACTTGCCAGATACAAGTAGCCACAAAACGTTGACTAAAGTGAGGTTGAAGAGATCTTCCACGTGGAGAATGTTGTTTGGAGCGTTGTCCGACATTTTGCGTATGTAAGTCACGAATTTGTCAAGTTCTTCATTGATCACGGCATCCATTTCAGATGACTTGCCAAAACCAAAGTCACGGAGATTCCGCATTGTGAAACGACGCAGATTTTGCCATGGTTTCCCGTAGCCCCAAATTAAACCTTGCGAGTTGATAGCAAATTCAAAAACTCATCAGTAAATATATGTACGCAAAATAAGAGGTCATATAAAAAATACATTTAGTGGAAAAGGAAACGCACCTAAATTTTTGTCATTATGCCGATCCCGAATATTTTCAAACTGAGTTCGTCCGTTGGCACAGCCATGAAGTAAAATTTCTCTAACAGTTTCATGTGAACTGAAAACCACTAAAGTAATAAACAAGCGTTTTTTATAAAGGGATTTTTAGAAATATAATATGCATGCCACAGCAACATATGCAAACTCATGAATATCTTTACCCGAGTCGCCAGGTCCCATTTTTAGAAACATTATGTCCCCATAAATATCCGCCAACTTTCCTAAAGCATACACCGGAATTTTGGATTGATGTAAAATTTGAGGTACATTTCCAACAAATGGAAATCTAAACGGACCTAGGTATATCAAATAACAATATCATTTATTTAATCATGTAGAGTACCTATTAAGTAACGTGAAAAATTTGCAATATTTCTGGAAGGCAGCATTCTCTTTGTTATTATGACGGCAGTAATTTTAGTTTGCTCGTAATTTATTTACCTGGTGGGCTCTTGGAATACTTTTCCCGATCATTTTTAAACCACCACAAAGCAAGTAGCGTCACTAAAATAATCCCTTCCAAAATATACAGCATAATTCCTAATGTGCACTCTACTTGCTTCGTTAGAAAGTATAATTTAGCTCTTTAGTTCAAAAATTGCGTCTTATTTAATTAAAAATTGTCGTGTTTCTAATAATCCAGGTTGTCTATAAAATTATATAAACTAGGATTAGGCTCAGTCAGTGCTGACTTGCCAGCTGTATTATATAAAATGTCATAAAAAATTTCTTGAATACCTGTTTTACATTTTACTACAAGGAGAATTGGTAAAAGTTAAGACACACATTACATTACCATTTTACTGTATTATGCACAAGTTACGACCGACCGTACGTGAGTCATATGTAGTCACCAAACTTGGTCATGGTGAAATCATCAAAGAGGGCAACAGAGGTGTCTGACTGAGCTCATTGATGATGGTGACCAAAAGCTCGAAAGCGGCATTGAAATGATGGAAGCTAGAAAGTGGAATTAGTGGTTGCTTGAAAGTGTAATTCAAGTGATGGTAGCTGGAGAGTTTCATAGTTAATAGTCTAGGACGAACGAAATTCCTACAACCATCTTCAAATATTTGTGCATGCTTAGAACGCTGTCTGGCTTTCTAGTTGTGTAATTGTGTAATACGTTCTGATTTATTCAACATGCAACAAACAGGTTTTAGTTTTTTTCCACCGAAATACGACGAGGCGTTCCACAAGACCTCTGCCTGTTTGTGAAAATAAAGAGCTCATGCCAATACAATTTTCATATCAAAGCAAATCTTAAAATATTCGGTTTGACTCTTTGACTGACATATAATATCATATCATCATCATCTGCTACAAAACAAGATTATATATTCACCAAAACCACTAAACACGCGAGGTACTAGTGACTTCATTCTTAGTTAGAGCAACCATGCTTATTATTTGCCAGATACCTACTTAAATTTTCATAACCTTCATTATGTATCGTGCTTGTGTCATTCGGACATCATAAATATATCGTAAAGTTTTAATAAATCTGTTCCTCACATAAGCACGAACATGAAAAGGGATTTTTTTCACTCCAAAGAAAGCATACTGACATGTCATAAATGATTTAACTCAAAAATTTGATTAAGTTTTTTATTAAAATTCAAAAAAAAAATTTTTTTTCACTATTTACTGTGATGCACCTTTTTGAATCTGATAAAACCCTCCACCTTTGACAGCCGTCACGCCTGCACCAATCATTGTGTCAGCTTCCCTTGAATTGAATTGATTTATTTATGTCCAAATTGGTCACAACATAAAGCTGATTTTCAACCACAAGACATTGACACATACAAATCATAAAATATTTCCAGATCAAAATATACAGGCTAAATCATTCCCATTCGTTTCTATAGTAAACGAAGGAAACAGTCCATAATAACTATTGCTCAAAGTACATAAATATCAGTTCTTCTTAGTTCATGCAAATATTTAATTACATAAATTTAGAATCTATCAAGAGACCAATTTTCCAAATCAAACGTTTTATCTTTTTTACAAACTTATTGCATTCATTAATTGAATTCCATTTAACCGAAATTCCTCTACAAACAAAATGCCCTTCCAATTTTGTTTGCTGTACTCATCGCCGTAAATGTGACAAACTAACCCATATTATGCAAATGGGAAACATTATTCCACACAAACGTACAGTGACGTCGTCCGGTGTTGTCAGTTTAATAATAAGCAGTAGGGCAAACAATATCAGGCGTCTCATCAGAGTTTACAGTGGAAAAAATTGCAACTTTCCAACTAAAAATCACTGTTTGTACATGGACATGTACATTGTGTGTACATTTTAATGACAACTTAATAAGCATGTTATCAAAACGAACTTCTAGAACAGAAGTATGCGCGCTCCTTCTCTAAAGTAAACGTAACACGTCCTCATTCACAAAACGTAACACTAATTCCACCTACATTATTCCAGCAAGATGGTAAATACATCTTCCGTCATTTGTGATCTGACATCTGAACTCTATATTAATGACACGTCTATAATGATCCTTCAAACTTCCCATTTAAATCGTCAAATGAAGATGCGCAGATTTTGCCAATTAAAATGAATCATAATTTCATTTGATTTATAATTTGAGGAGGATTTCCTTTGTCTTCTCATTCAACATTATGCAATAATGGGCTCACTTATTTGTTTATTTGGGTATTGAGAAAAGTCCAGGGTTTACCATAGAAATTATATAGGCATATATAGTATCTTGCAATCATATTTAAAAATTATTTTACTAATAAACAATTCTTATTACATGCGATTTATTATGCAACTGTCGTATATGCAAATTACGTAGAATGGTTTTAATTTCGTAACAGACAGATTAATTTAGCGCTAGCGGATGGAATACTGCATACTGATGTATGTACAATAAAATGTGATTTTTGTGTTTTTAATGTTTGCAATTTTTAGTAGAAACATTTCTATTCGCATCCTTGTTGAAATTGAGCACTTTCACTTTTTGTAAAAAATATTGAATATATTATTACATAAATGTAAGCACACACATCACTACTGTAATTTATGTAATTGCCCATTTTAAACTCTGACTGCATCCATATCATCATTTGAAAGAAAAAATTGTATTCATTATTTAATGTTTAACGTCAAAGTATTGTATTATTTAGTTAATATGTAGATACTCATAAAATATTGCATTAAAAACTAACACTTCATTTTATTTGTCAAAAAAACCAACGCGTGTCTCAATAAAAAATCTATATCTAATCTATAAATCTTCATTATTTTTCACCCTCAACATAGCGAATACATATACTATGACTATTATATATTATCCCTTACATAAGCACTTAGCTATTAATATAGTTGATGGCTATGAAATAAAATAAAAAACATCCTAAAATTCTTACTGACCACATATGTAAACTGTTTGGCTCGGCTCATTCATTTAATCTTTCCTTTAAAACACAATAACGTTCTTTGTCATCATCAAGGTTTTGCATGACTGTATAAGTTTGTTGTGTTATAATAAAAAATCGTATTTCCAGACGACGACGACGACGACGAGACGACGCTTTCTTAAAACATTTACAAAGCTACAAGTAGTTTGCAAAGTAAATACATAAATGTATTTTTTATAAGAATGCATAACACTTATATATGTTGAACAGTATGTATTTACAAGTTAGAAATATAAGTACATTATGTGAATAATATTTTAAATGCAGCTAGTACTAGCGCAGTTTGGACATTATAAAAATACACTAAACTAATGTGAATGTTACAGAATAATTTTTTTTGTGACACAATTTTTTATTACCACAAGTGAACGAGTGTTATGATATGATTGTGGATGTATTCATGAGATGAAGTTTGCTTTCCATGAATTAACCGGTCAGAGAATACAAGTCTACACTTTACTGACTTTTTAGGAACGTCAAATGAAGGGGAACAGCTTGTTCCAACCAAAAGGATTTATGAAACGGTCACGGTATCCAACAAGTTAAAGAGGGGATAGATTTTTTTAAATTAATTTCAGCATTCATTGGTAATTGCTTGATAACTCTTGGAATAATTTACATGAATTGAATTTGACGAAATTTGATGAAATTGAATAATAACGAACCAAGTTGCATAAAATTGTTTCACCAGAAAAATGAAGTTTTACATTAAAATTTAGATTAATCTATTATTATTACAATTGAAATTTCATAGCTGCTTTAAATATATCTAAACTGATAAGCTAGAGCATAGCCAACTGTATACTCTCACATATATTATACAGTTGGCTATGCTCTCACACACAAAGAATTAGGTATGCATTATTATTTGTTTGTTGGCATTCGTCGCATTGCTGCCTAACCAAGCTGCATAATGACCAAAATTAAAAACGTTGCATCTTATATGATGGAAGCTAATACTAGAAAGATTATTGTAGTACAGTCTACTTAACTCTTTAATGACAATACATTTACTGAATTTCATCTTTGCTTTTTGCTTCGTAGATGTGGAGACAGAGGAAGCATATATCCTCTTTTCATATTTGTGATATAAATGTACTTGCGCCCTACCATTATGTACAGAGGCTATCATCGGTGCTTATCGCCTGGACCGTATGAACATTCGAAAATACTTGTGAATATTGTAATTCTGTTTTCGGCAATCCATGCATACAATCTCAGTTGAGTTCGATTCTTCTGATAGGAAGGGAGGAAATGCGATTTTACCATGCTGTTCATAATCCAAATTCCTAATTTGCTGAAATTATGGAGATTAGTAATTAACAAACTAATTACCAAAAAAGGAATATCATATCTTCATCACGCAATCAATAAATCGATTTTTGCAATAATTTTTTTTACAAAAAATGGTCATAAGGGAATCAATGATCAAATCCAATTTAGCCTAACGGTAACGGAAATAGTTTCTCAAACAATTTAGAAATTTTGTTCGTCACCCTTGCCTGCCAAACAAATCTACAAAATCAAAAAAAAACTGTTAGCTATTGTCTCATTCTCAGTAATATGCAGCATATATTTTTAATTTCAAATGAATTAAAAAGACAATGGGCCATTAGTGGAAAAAATATATTTTATTTTTCTGTCGAGAAAAGGGTATAAAAAGAAGCTACACACCTCTCCACATTCATTATTTGTCATCACAAGTTTCTTTGTGATAATAGCTTGATACTTCGAGTTTCCCCTTAATTTAAGTCTTATTCAATTTTTAACGGCCCGTTATGAATATTACAAATTTTCATATGCTATTGCTTACTTCGACTTCAATTTTTTTGAATTTTATTTTTTGTCTGAATGCACACACAATAAATGTTTTGCCATACAATTCAGCAATTTTGTTCGTCGTCGTTGCTTGCCAAACATATGAACACCGGTTATGAACCTCATAACTAATGCCATAAATAAAGCTAAAGTTTGTGTTGATATTTAAATCATTACATACTGTTAATATGGGTGTCCATGGTACAGATATTTGTAATACTAAAAAGTTATCTTGATTGCACCAAGTGCTGTGGAATGCGGTCCGCATCCATATATTATTATAATTACTTTGCCTGAGTATGCAAAGTCTTTATCGTTGTCATTTGTCATCTCTTCTGTATAAGAACTTATTATTACCATGAAATAAAAAATGAAACAAATTTATCAAAGATATTAATAGCTTGACCGGAAAAATGGCCTTCAACAATAGCATCTCCAAACCTACATCTAGTAAATACTACGAAAATGCTGTTTGCTTGTTAACGATGTTTACATTTTGCTGACCCTACATGATTTGTTCTGTAATCCGTAATTCAAGCCTCACAAACTCGTGAGTTCCAGTCTCTGGTGGAGAATATAATTATAATTATTATGAATATTTTTTTAGGATTATTTTAATAAGAATTACATAATTCCAGTCACAGGGCATCTAAAAAAACTATGCATTTCTTAATATCCAAACATCTAGTAATTTATCGTGTACCATTTTTAAAGAAAAAGACACGTAATGAGATGTACTTCCCAATTTAATTTGTGGCTCGTTATAAGTAGGCAGTTAAAAGCTTCATTTTAGTGGCACAAACTGATACAAAAAAATACATTTTTTGAAATGCAAATAGTTATGATTACAACAGTTAAAGCGATAATTGCTTGCTACACAATTTAAAATAATCATTTCTTACTTATAAAAGTTACTAATACGACATATATTTCTGCTAAAAACAAACAACATTTAAATTATTATGATACCTGTCGATCTTTGGTAATTGATTGAAAATTCTACTGAGCTAATGTAGGTGATTATTACAAGTCTACACGTACTATAACTAATATTGAATGATAAGATAACTAACCGAGTTACAAAAGTTAAAAAAGAGAGGAATACATGAATTTTTACATACAATTTACATCAATCTAATAAACACATTAAAGTCGTTAAAAAATATATGTAAATTAAACTGATAAATTAAGACAATTGTATATGTTTTGAGACACTTCCGGATATCCATGATACATTACTAGATGTATGTAAAACGCCAATATCACTCATGTTTGGCAGTCATACGCTGTAAAAGACAAACAAGGATGTTTCAAAGTTTCATTCACACTTTTCATCAAAGTCAATGGCCGTCATACAAAAAATCAACCGCTTCTTACCATCTCCTTGTCACAATCAAATCTGATCGTGCACGCAAGCTCATCATTGTCCGCATTTCGGTATATCTCTTCAACTTCGTCATTTTTTAAAGCGCATGCTCTTTTATTCGCAATTGGTTGAGATACAATCAAGTTGATGGGTGCTGAAGTAGTGCGTTGGAACAAGGACACTACACATGCAAAATTGCTCACCATTTTTTTCGTTTCCAAGAGATTTAGTGCGTTATTTCGCGCTTTTTCCTTATCCAGTTCTGCCTTTAAAAGAGCCATCTCTTTATTTTGCTCTTGCATTTTCTCTTGCAAGCAACGAATCTTCTGCTCATGACCCATGCTTCTTTGTTCCCCCTTTCTTTTTTCTTGTTTCGATGTTACAAGTGCTCGCTCCATATTTTCCAGCTTCTTGTCCAATTCTAATTTTCTCCTCCTTTATTCGGTCCCTATACTGCTTTTGTAGCAATGCTCTGTGAACTATAGGATTTGATAGGTCTGAGCTCTCATATAATTTTGGCTTTGAATTTTTATGATGATGTTTTGTCATGATGACGTTTGCGGTGGCTTGCGTAAAGTTGTGGTGTAGAAGCAGGTTTGTGTTTCCTGGTTCCTGCTCGGATACATAGGCACCTTGGTCGGAATTTAATGCTGAAGTACTTGTTTGCAGACCAATTGCCGGAACCCAGGATTCCGATTCCACCCTCTCCAAGTCTGTGAAAGTGAGTAACTCCTCATTGTTATTAGAGGAATTTAACGTTGTCGGTTTAGCAAAACTGGAACCTTGGAGGCACTGCACAGCCTGTGCATTGCACGTAGTAAGAGTGAATTGTGGTCCCAACATTTTTATGTCATCAACTGTTGAAATTCAATCAAATTTCCAATGTATTCATATCTTTCCGAATGTCATTCATGAATTTATTTAATTTAGTGACAACTGCAAAAAAATTAGAAGAAAGGATAAATGAACGCCAACTACACACATAACTCGTAAAGAGAAGACAATAACTTATCAAATCAATGCATTTATGCCAGAAAAAAACTTGCAATGCAATTTCTCAATATACCCGACGCCACAATACAAAAAAACTTGATAGAAAAACAAAATATCGTTTCTAATTGATTCCCAAACTTAATGAATGGGAAACAGTTAGATACGTTATTTTTATACTGTATTGCCTTCCTTGCCTGTGCTGCTACAATTTTGCCTATTCAAAGCTGAAGTCTGCTAGTTTATTAAAAAAAACCTCTTTTTATTCTATTTATCATGTAACTTGTATACCAAATATCTTGTACTATATATGAAAGTGCGACCTGGGACATAACTGCCTATTTTTGTAGGAAGTCCCTTGTACAAATAAATAAAATAAAATATCAACAAAAAATATTGGTTTAAATAATATAAAATGTAAACTTACCAGCACAACGATTATGTAGATTTTTAACGTCTAAAATGTTCAAGTTTCCCCTAGGTTTGTGTTTACCTTGGAGAAAACAAAAGAGTTCCGGATTCTTACAAAAAAAATTTATTGCAACGTACAAAGCCGCGCTCCCCCGAGAACTTAATTAGCACTACAAACAAGTACACAGTTAAAAGTTAAAAACATTTAATGGTGTTAATTCTTTTTAATCAAAATAAAATAGTTCACCGGTATAGGATTATATACATAATTACACAAGAATGAACAATAATAATACAATCACAAATGGGTTTACAACATCAACGACTTCCAGTACAAAACCAATTTCCTGATGGTGTTGTGTTAGCTAAAATGGTTAGGCAAGTTTGAAGATAAACATTCACAGGTTTCCTTTCTTTGTTACATAAGTTTTAATTTAATAATGCATATACATACCTCCATACATACATTTCTCTCCCTACGCATCGTATTATTAGATGGCTCTGTTCTTCATACTACACCCTCAAGCTATACCCAGCATAGCAGCCACACATCTACTACAATGGTAGATTCGATTCAGCTTGTCAACTTTCTTCATACATGCACATAGCAAAAGCAAAAAAGTAGCTTGACAATTGAGATTGAGAAGTAAAATAAAGTATGAAAGATGCACCTAGACAAAAAAATCAAAGAAAGAAACGTCCGAATTTTCAAACAGGCTGAATACACGTTACATCATCACATTTCTTGCTGCTAACCAAAGTTGGATAACGTTCAAAATTATCGTATATTGTATGGAAGCTAACAGAAGCTTACATTTAATATGCTGGAGAGATTATGTATGATTAATGAGTACATATTCCAACTCCAATGACAGTGAGTTTGTCAAATTCTATCGTTATGTGTTTACACGATTGGAGGGGGGAGAAAGAGAGTGTGCCTACGTTATTTATGGATACATATACACTTTTCCTGTTTGTGATTATTGTGATGCAAGTATCTTGCCAATTACCTGATAAAAACATTTTAAATTTTTTAAAATGTTATTTGCGCATTTAAGAAAGCACAACTTTGTCAATATTAACTATGGTTTTCATATCAATAATGTTGCATACTTGGAATCAATCTTGTGTAAGAAGATTCGATTCTGACATTATTTTTTCCAAATCAAATGAGCAATTAGAAATGGACGGCAAAAATGCATGATTCTATTAGTGTCATAGACACGTATATAATTTAAACTTGTTTAGTTATTGAAATGGGATGGACAAAGACAAATATTGCGGTATTGCGACAAAAAGCAACATTCAACTCAACAAAAAACTATGTGCTCAGCAGATATTTACTTCGGGAAAAGAAAATATGTGCACGCAAACAAACAAGCAAAGACAAGGTCATTATTGTCCCACTCAACCCAGTTTAATGCTCATACATAATACATGCATGCTATGATCATGAGAATGAATATTATATACTTTGAAGTACATTGCATTCATATTTCCAGATTCACAGTCAAGTTACTGGGACTCTACTTTTAGCTGTCGGCTATAATATGCAAAACACCCAAAATGTTTACTGGAAGTCATAAAGTCCTTGTCAGAACGTAGAAAAAGAAAACGTCTAAGAAAATGCTTCAGAACTATTTTTTCTCCATGCATGAACATCATCTTTTGAGTTTGTAATAAAAGGAATTACTAAAGTATTTTCATATAGAAAAGCGACGATATGCTGTCATAAAATATGTTCCCTTGCCTTGGATACATAAACGGATTTTTTATAAGAAGGATGATAATATTATGCATATTAGGTTTAATGAAATGTTGTCTTTTATTATATTTTGAATATTGGTTATAAGCAAGCATAATAATATATGCATAAACAAAATTATATTTCCTAACAGCTCATTTTTTATACGCTCCAGTTATACACACACATTATATTATTTACATGAAAGGGAATACACGTTAGTTGTAGCGTATTTTTAATTTAGACAGTCAACTCTGTCTTTGCCTTTGTTCTATGTGGTTAGTTAAGAATAGAAAGAAAACATATGAAGGAGGGAACGTAGATGTCTCCCCTCCTCCTCCTTTGCAACAGGTCTTTGTGCGGTGGCACACCTACACTCGACACCCCACACACCTACAGCCGAATATTCGACACACCTGTAGCGAAATACCCGAAACTGGAATTAACATACAGAGCTATCAAATCATTTACTACATGTAGTAATGAAATCGAATTTAATATAATTTTATTATGGACTTCGTAGAAGTGCATTATAATTTGCCATTGTCTGCCGGCCGGC
>JAHZNC010004992.1:0-31680 GCA_027744095.1 Zhuqinia jingwanae | reverse complement strand
GTTTTACGGAAACCCATTCAATGACTAATTACATGACTCTCTATTCTCTCTCTCTCTCTTTCTCAAGGAAAAAACAAGACGGCTCTGCTTCTCAAAAAGAATTTTTGAAGTACACAAATTATTTACATGTATATAAAGAAGAAGAAGAAGAAAAGACGTAAAAAGTTGGTAAAAGGCAATGCAATTTGTACTTGGTCCAGTTACGTCATTTATTCAGTCAATGTCAATGCTTTTGCAACTTATTCATATAAATAAAAACACAGCCCCATTTTAATTTTAATTATTACAAAAATCCCCGATACATTTCTTCACAATTTTGAATGTGAATATTTTGGTATACTTTTGCAATCAAAATTGATACTCATACGGAAAACGTTTTTTATGTATCTTTACAACCCATCCCGAGTCTCTCAAGGGAAAAAAAAGAAAAGGACACTGATCCTAGAGAGATGAGCACATTAAAAAAACCATAGAAAAAAAGTAAGGATCATCACCATATCGTCATGTAAATATAATCCTTGCAATGGAATCCAGAGTATCTTACTTTTAAAAAAAATATGTGACACAAATGACCCTTCATAATCATCGGGAGGGACCATTTGAAACCAGTCTTCTTTTTCTTTCATCCACTGGGGAAAAATGCCGCCTTCATGCCCTAATCTTCCCACATGTTAACGATATATTTCTTCATCTCATCATCATCATCATCATCACCAGCTATCTCTCACTCTTTGAAAAAACAACCAAAAAATGTGCATTATATTTATGTACAATGCCCATTTTTTAATACATGTATACATTATTATGGTAAACAGTAGTAAATAATAATCAACATCACTACTCACTTCAGTAGTACCACCACCACTGCCGCTATATATTATGTTCCTTGTAAAATCTTGACTACTACTCGAAGCAGTTCCATCGTCATATAGACTCATGATGATCATCATTCTTGTCTGTTTTTTTTCTTGCTGTCAGCAAGGAAAAGAGTTTCTTTCTTACTCATCGAAAGATTTTCTGGAGAACACATCTCCTCACATGTCTCATGCTTTTGCTCTTTCACACACATACACACACACACACACACAAATACAAGAGCACATCTTTTTTTTACAACAAAATTTGTGCATGTGACTTTAAAAAAAGTTTACAAGTGTTCAGCAAGTTTGTGAAGGGATAAAGTTACTATTGCCACTTATGATGATGATGATGATGGTGCTGTATGTATGTAGTTGTATGTGTGTGTACCTCTGAAAGTCAAAAAAGAGTTAGCAGTTGCACAATGTTTTAAATTGAATAATATGTTCGATTTCAAGTACAGACAAAAATATATTATTTTTTTGTCTGGTTAGACTTTTTTCTCTTCCTTTTTGGCTCTTCTTCTTCCCTGTTGTAATTTAATACGAGCGACATAAGGAATTGTTTATGAACGCAAAAAAAAAACTTTGGAGGAACCATAGCCCCTTTGGAAATGAAAGTTTACCATTATCTACTGTGCTCATTTTCATTTTGATCTAAACTTGAACGAGTTTTAGTCTAAAAAATATTGTTGCGATTTTGTTAAGACAAAAGATTTTTTTGGCTTGTTTCCTTTTGTTGCGCAAACGGAAAACATTTGTAGCTTTCATTTACCGACAACGGTAGCGTAGACTTCTTCAGAAAAATCTATCAGATACATGTTTCGAGAATATTTTGTCGACTGTTTTATAAAAAGAAAAGAAAAATATATAATTACATGAATTTAATATGTAATTTCAACGTTTCAGACAAGTTTACATGAACCGGTAAGGCTTCTGAAAAATTAAGCACACCTACAGATTTACAATTTCCTCCTATTAAGCAGTCTTACGAAAACCTCGTATTTAATTTCCAGATATCCAAAATCTAAAAAAACTTCCCAATTGCTATACTAAGGGGAGGAGCCAGTCCCTTATTTCATTTTTTAAACCCATTATTACAGCCTGATTTGGTATAAAATTGTATTATTTTACTGTGCATATCAACTACTATCCTCTCGTTAGCTCATATTGCTGTCATGAAAGAAGAGGATTCCAAGTCTCAGTCTTTTATTTTGGATTTCCATGTTTTATACACGCGTATCCCAAGGTATGGTTATGAAGTTTTGATGTTTTGGAGCCGTTTTTTTTTAAATATATTGTTCGGAATTTAATATGATCATGGCTGTAGGGCTGTATAGCGGGATATGTTCATGATGGGATACTACTATATATGTAAATGGAACTAGCAGAGACTACATTAATGTAGACACGTTGTGTGTAGGCTGAGAGTAGAGAAGGTTTATTACGTGCGTGAAAAGTGATTCCTTGTTTTTGTTGTTATTTTTTGTTGTTTCTTTTGTGGAGAGAGAGAGAGAGAGAGAGAGAGAAAAGCGTAGCGCAATGAACAAGATGATGATGATGATGATGCTTTTACTTGGTTACATCCGTTTTGGCACTGACACACTGACAGATCCAAGTAGAGCACTTTTTCCGTTTGTGTAGTACATAAAACTGTTAGATAATATATGTAGCCACCAGACCATACAGCTGTGTGGTAATCACAGAACAATACACACAAACACAAACCATTTTGGCTGTCACGTTAGCTTCTCAAGCCACACACTCTTTTCAGTCAGCAAAGAGTGAAGGAAGCCCATCTTCTTCTTCTTCTTAAGTTTGTATATACATGCTTTAGCAGCCCACATATATTTATTATAAAGTTTGCTTTTTATTTAGGTAGTTATTATTATGAAACTCTTTCATTTTATTGTGATTCTACTACAACTACTGCCGGTTTTCTGAGGATATCCATATAGGTGTATATATTGCTGCTTACAGTTCAAGTAAATATGACGTGAATGGTGTAAAAGTGAAAAAGAGCAAAATGTCAAATTAAATATGTATGGAAACCTCAAGGATCCCCTCATTATGATCAACATGCGAAACATATGCAAACAAATTGTTTGTGTGAGTTGTTGTTTTGCGATATTACCATTATGAGTAGTTTCATCTCCACTCTTTGAACAAAAGAAAAAAGAGAGGAGAGAAAATATGGGAACCAACATGAAACATGAACAAGGAGAAGAATAAAAAGACGGACAAAAAGATTTGAGAAGAAATGAAACATGTGGTGGTTTATTTATTAGTTTTCAAGCTCTTCTCTCGCAGTATTATTATCATACATAAATAATTATAATATGCATGTAAAATTATGTACTATTTTTTGTGTTGGAATTCCAGCCATTTACGGTGGTTCTTAAGGAAGTTAGATTAAATAAAATAAAATAATAATACACGTAGGCATGCATATTTTTTTACGGCTTTTGCCAAGGATTAGATCTGAAAAAAACTACATTACATTTTTCAAAAGAAAAAAAAGTATATTGGGCCAGATCAGGTTTTGTTTGTTTATGACTGGGTAGATCAATGATTACCACAGTTAATGTTGGCATATCAATATCAAATCCCACAATCAGCTCTCTACGCTTCTTCCTATTTACCTATGCATTCACGCCACTGGAGTCTCACATTTCCCAAGTTTAGCAAAAAAATTAAATTAAATAAAATAAATAAATTTCCATTTCCAGCCAGGGTAAAACGTCAAACAATGGAATGTAGGTCTCTTGGGTTCGTTGACTCAACTATTGAGTGTTGTGGTAGTCAGTCAGTGGCGTTAGGTATGCAGCAGTGTACGTACATCTGCTCTACACACAATTTATTCCTTTGGGGTGGGTACACATTAACCTAGGTAATCTTTCCTGTCAACTCAGAGAGAGAGAGAAAAAATTGAGACGTCTTCTTTCAACTGACAATCATCATCAAATATTACCTATTTTTTAGTTTATGGTACCTACAAGTCTGGACGGATTTTTCTTCCAGCAGTCTAGATTGATGATGGAAATGATATCATTGTTTACATTATGTGTCACCGACACACGCAGTAGTCATCATCAGCATCTTCTTTTGACAATGGCAATCCTTGTTGTCAAAGATAAAATTCTGGCGCATTGGGATTACTCAAATTGAAACTAAATGAGATTATCACCGTCATACCATCATAATCATAATGATTGTGCACACTGATTGTGAGAATTCCTCCAGAGAAAAGCACCCTTTGAGATCAAAGCTAATCTGAAATTTGATCAACTTAGCTAGCATTTTAAATACCTAAATTTAAATACCTATGTGTACGTCTAACTTTGACATTTTTATTTAAAGTTGGTTTAAATCCAAAGTCTAGCTTGTTCGCAAATTGGCGTTTTTTGTAGCTAATTTGGATGTTGAGCCCACGTTGTTGTCTCTGAATCAAGTCTTGACTTATTATTTTTCTGCATCACAGTGTAAAGTTTGGTGTAAACAAGAACTTTAACAGTATAAAGTACAGTGTTTGATTATGTAGGACAGCAAGGGATACAACAACACCTCCCTTTCCTGTCTATATTTTGTTCTCTCAACAATTTCCAGAGTCAAATCATTTCCCATCATCCATTGGTAAAAAAAAAGAGAAAATAAAACTGAGCCTTATTTTTTTTGTCTGGCAGTCAGATGGGTTCATTTTTGGGACATCAATATCTATGTAACCACAGAAAAATTATGCACGTCTGAGTTATTCATAATCATCCATAAAGATACAGACTAATCTTCAACTCCATCTCCATCATTACAAGTGGCTCAAAAATATAAGCAAATAATATATTATATAAGTGCATATGCATGGCACAACAACAATGACTAATAGACCAATTCTCAGGTCTATAATGTCACAAGTGGGTGTTTTGATGGAATCATAATGTTGTATTAAATTCTCAAACGTCTGATGTGACTGTCTAGTTCTGAAACTTGTTTGCAAACATCAAGATAGCAAGTCTGAAAAAATCATTGTTAATGATCTTTTTTCCAAAGGATTACTTAAAATATGGTCTTTCATAGGAATCAAATGATATTTTCTTCGGTTAAACTGGGTGTTGAATACCTAGTCTGATTTTTAAGTTGAAAATATATAACGACTAGAATGTTTAGTCAGACCTATCATCTCTAGACCGAAATGAACAAATACGGAAAATTAATTTGACTAAAAAACCTAATGGATATTTTCTCAGACAGACGTATCGAAGTTGTCCCAAGTTGTAAGAAAAGTGTATGTGGCACATAATATGTATTTATTATTTTGATACCATGAAAAAACATTGCTAATTCTAAACTGTACTTTAATAATACACTGTAAATGGGAAATGCGCAAAATAAGGAATTGTTGCATTTTAGTAAATGAAATATAGGAATACAAATGTATGTACTTATGCATTTGTTGAGCAAAAACAAGTGACTAACTAATAGCACACATTGTGCTGGCAATAAAATGAACTCTTTTTGTGCATGTGTGTGTGTGTGTGTGTGTGAATCTGTAAAGAAGCATTTTTTAAAGGTGTTATGTTATTCTGAGAGTGCATGACCCCGCGCGAGCTGTGAATACTCCCATCCCATGGATTCCAATGCATGCGTACATTTTTTTAATCATTTATCAACTGCATAATAATAATATACAAACCTACTCTATACAATACTGAAATGAATGAATGAATGAGTGAGAGATTGGAAGTTCAACGCACTGCAAAAATTTTTTTTTTCGCTGGTGTACTTGGTAAGGTCAAAAAGGGATTCACTGATGCTGCTGATGATGATGATGATCATGTTATGCCCATGCTCCTGATAAGATGATGGGATGTATCATAATGTGAAAAAAATGATATAAGATTTATACATATACATAAATACATAATACTTTGGTATTCTGCAACAAGGGACTATCCTGTCACTGCGTACAATATATTTATATATAAATATGAAAATGTATGATTATTTATTATGTACAATGCTGTCTGACAATGAATATTATTATTTATATAACATATAAATAATGCTACTACTACTACTACTGCTGCTCTGTGTTGCTGTGTAACACCCCAAAATGTGAGCGAGAAATCAGATTATATGCGTAGTAATAGTGGTAGTATGCGTTGATTTACACGCAATATATGTTATTATTATTACCATTATGATGTAATTGCTGCACACAACTCTCTGATGAACGGTATGTGTGAGTACGTGCATATTATGCCCACCACGTTTTTTTTCTCTCTTCTTTTTAGCGTTGATCAATCCAATCTGCAGAAGAAGAAAAAAATTGTATCGTTGACACCAGCATTGTTGTCGTTGTCGCGACCACAACAAGCAAAAACATGTACAGATATATATTTTTTTTAAACTGACTGAGAACACTTAATAATAATATTGCATGATTACATGAACTTGGAGGAACGTTCTTTTATTTTGTCTCCAAAACTGTAAGGTCAACGCCTGACAATTCATTTCTTTCTCCTTAGGTAATTTCCAATCTGTTTGAAAACAAACTAGTAAAAATATTCAAACCCATTGACTTGAATGTAAAATGCACAGCAAGATACCTATGTATATACATATTTTTACGTATGTGTAAAGGTGCAAATGTGTATATAAAAATATACATGCATACAATTTTATTTTGAAAAACCCAAAGCGTTAAAAAAGAGTAAATCTATCAACTATTTTTATGTAGGATACTTACATTTATTTATTTTCTTTTGGAAGAGTTGACAAATTTCAAAATCAATAAACCCACCGAATGTTCCCTTGACAATCTTTATTTTATTAGATGTGGTATATAGTAAAATAAATACTTGTGTTTGAACTCTTGCCAACTTTTTCTTTACTTACTACAACTACTACAACTACTACTACTTGCACCAGAAAATATATATAATTTTTTTTTGTATAAAATTGGTAAAACAATCAACTCAAACATAGTGAATCGACAAGACGATAAAACATAGAATGGAATCAATGAACATAATCATGTTGGAATATAAAATACTTATGTAAAAGTTGAAACTTATATAAAAAAAAGTGCGATGAACGCACAGAGAAACAACATTTAATACACACTTATATTGTTACACCTATTATCTGCTATTATCATTATTAGTACTACTTGTAGGCATAAATATTAGTACATAAATACATACTACTATATATACACACTATATGTAATAATGTATGTACTATCCTCCTCATGATCATCATCCAACAAAAAAAAATTATTTTGAAGGTGGCGGTGCCATTGGACTTTAAATGGTTCAAACTTAACATTGTTCGTCGTGATCATCATCATCATCATCAACAGCATCTTTTTTTTTGCGTTGATGATGATCGTCGCCGTAAGTCCTCCTATCATTGTTATTTATCGCCGCACAATTTATTGTTACTGCATTTTAAATGAAATGCAAAGGCAAGCATGTCAATATCAACAGCAGCAGCAACAACAGTGGTGATGGTACTATATACATCCCATCCTATATTTATACACGGCACACAGAGGCAGTGTATATATATATATATATATATTATATTGGACTAAGTATATGTGAACAAAAGTATACATTATGCAGAAAATAAAAACTTCAATACAAGTAGGTAGTAAGAAAAACAGCAGGACTTTTTTATGCTTCAAGGGATATTGTTGTAAAAATTGTGAATGCACACATGCCAAGTGTATGTACAATAATGTGCATTGCAAAAAAAAAAAATTATATATTATTATACTTTCAGCCTTTTATAACGTTATCTTCTATGATACGCAGTCATTATGTTAGGATGATCATGCTGTTGCTGATGATGATGATGACGATGATGAGGTAATGCCTCATCATGAAATGAATGAAGAAATGAAAAATTAACGAAATATTGCGACACTTCCTTTCCCATTACGCACACGCTCCTTATATTTCTTCGTTTTCGTCGTCGTCGCTCTTATTTCTGACAAGAAGCATGAAAATAATAATAATAATAACAACAATAATATGAATGTTTTGAATGTATACTACTACTTCGAAATAAGGCATGCTAAATATATTATGCTGTGAACATTGTTGTACAGTATTTTTCCCATTCCATACTATTATTATTGTTATTATTATTATTGTATGAGTTTTGCTGTGCTCGGTTGATTGCTGTGATCATGATGATCATCATCAACAACATCCCTTTATACTTACCCTTTTCATGGCGGAATATTATGAATATGAGTGCTTATGTGTATATTGCCTATTACGTATGTACCAATGCCCAATTCAATTCCCATCTGACAATACATACTCCACTATTAATGACTGTCGCTTAGATATTGCTGTGCAAATGACGATCTTGATGACGATGATCATGGTCAATTATTGATGATGGAAGAACAACTTGCATTCCATTTTTATTACCTTTTAAAATAGCGCTATTATGATGATGGTCTCTTCGATACCAAATTGCTTTAATCTCCACCAAAAAAAAGATAGAATATTACATGGGATTGAATTGATTGGAACCAAAATGTAAGTTAAAGATAATTAATCAGTCCAACACAAAGAAGAATCATTAGGATCTTCCTTTCTGACCAAGATTTTATCACATAGTCGAAAAGCAAACATACAAATAAATATATATAGAAGGGGTATGTTACATGCACTTGCGTCCATATAAGTAGAGAGAAGAAAAATTATGTGCATATAAATCAGAGTTATATCGATTATTGTAAATAGGTATTTATGTATGTCGTCGTTAAAACCTCACATTAATGCGCCAGATTATACGAGCATCTTGTCATTGATGGTGATGACCACGAAGTTGCTAATGTCAATGACTGATGAAGAAAAATAAAACAAAATTGTGAGTTGAATACGAAATGTTTAGGTAGGACGACAACGACGCATATATACATATATACACGCATGTAACAAGCGCGTTTATATAATAATAATCCTTGCATAATGCAATCAAAAAATCTTTTTTTTAAAGCGTTGCATTTTTCTTTTCTTTTTCTCATCTTTTTGAATTACCTAAATGTTGCAACAGCAACACAAACGACGACGCTTACAACAAAAAGATAATCTTGCTGAATATAATCCATCAAACACAAGTTTCAAAAAAGTACATAAAAAATCCTATGCATATGAAAAATTCATAACAGTCTCACGATTACTGTGACAATACCATACTTACATTTTATGATATTTTATGATATTTTTTTTGAAAAGATAAAAAACAGATTCACTTTTTAACACACTCTTATTTTCATTTTTGAGCCGTATAAAAATGTTCAAATGTGTGTATTTAGTCACCTATATAAAAAAAAATATGAATGATGATGATGATGGTTGGTCGGTCGGTACGTACACGAGTGCTTGGTGGTAACGGGACAAAAAAAGTATTGGTATATGTTTTAAAACGTGTCTATCTCCTCTTGTCGACGACAGGGATAAAATGTGGGATATTATATGCATGTATGACTAATAGTAGTCGTTTGTCGTTAAGTTATTATTATTACTCCACAACAGCATTAATTTTACTCCGATCATGTCTTTTTGAATGCATCAAATAATAAAAAATCATTCGTATGTATAATAATGGCAAGTCACAAAAAGGGCTAATATTTTTTGATTGGTTTGTACAAAAATATGTAGGTACTGTTTTCAAAAATGTAAGTGTCATCTATCGTTACATTGACCGCTGCTGTTATGTGATGTGTGTGCCTTCGTCCCTTCGTTCATTGATCTTGACTTACGCAATATCCAATCATCATCATCAACATCGTCGTCGTCGTCATCATCATCCTCCCTATCATATATGTATTTTTTGCATTTTAGTCATGTTGACGACGATGATGACAACGTTGACGAGGGCGACGAAGATCATGAAACCTAATCATTATACTATCCACCGCAGTCATCATCATGAATGAGTATACAACACAGTCCAATCCCAATATCCCATCAAAAAATCCATATTATGCAAGGGAGCGGATGGAGAGGGAGCAGTAGTAAAAAAAATAGATGAACTCTACCTTTTTGATGTCCATAAAAAAGACAGAAAATAATATGAACCATGAAATATTTTACATTAATAATAATAACAACAAGTCAGGCTATAAAACTTCATCTTATTCAACAAGAAACGAGCCCTTTACATTCACAATATATGACTGCGTGTTGTTCAAGTTCCACTATTGCGACAGTCCCTTGTTGACCGGTCATCGTTCGCAGTCGTCGTCGTAGTCGTCGTGATGTGCAATTGCAGCACAAATTTTTTTTTTACAACAACCATTATTTAACATCTTATGTGCATGTAATAATATGCAGCTATATATACAAGTTGTTGTTTTGTTGCTGCTGCTGCAGTCAGATAAAGTAATATGATATAATGATATCGTCGTCGTCTTCGTCTTCGTCGTCGTGAAGTCATTCTTGGTGGTCGTTATAAGGACCAACTCCTGCATCCATTTTCATTTTGTAGGGGCCTAGGTCTTTAGGTGGCTTGTAGAGTATTGCATTGCATTTTGCTATTGCACTTGGCCCTTACAACAGCACACGAGAAACTTCAACCACTGCTTCTCATGTTTAATCTTCTTGTGTTATTTTTTTCTCTTATACTGCTGCTATTGCGTCACTCTTGCAGTAATCATGTACTTTAATCAAGTGAACCTTAAAGGCCCCTTATATAACTTATACAGTATATATATAATATGGTATGGTACTTAATTTTGCAGCAGCAGCAGCAGCAGCAGTGGTGGTGGTGACGGTTATTGCGGTGGTGTATGTTGTGGTGGTACTTGTGGCAGCACATTATTATTTCTTGTCATAGGAATCATGTGTGTATCCATTATACATATATATACCTCACTTCTTTTAACCACAACTTCTTCTGCTGCACATATCAGCATAATGCAACTCCAAGGGAGCAAGTATAAAGTTGTGCTGCTGGTATTATGCAATAACAAGAAAACGAGTTTTTTTTAAACAAACAACACAGCATATTTGTAATACCTTTTGGCACGGTTACTTCTCACTTGCCCTTTGAAAATCGCCATATATATATTTTTTTACATGTTGCTCATGTCACATCATACCAGTTATTATTACTATATATATTTATTTATTTATAATGTGGAAAGAATGTATGATTGGAGCTGCTGATCACAAGATTTGTTGCAAATGAAATGTAGTTAAAACATTAATAAACATGTACCGTTAAATGTTAAACCGTATTATCGCTAATTGTAGCAAACTTTGCTGAAACTGAGAGTGTGCTAAATAGGAAGCTACTGAAATCCGAAAGCTATGACAAGAACATGAAGTTAACTTTAAATTTTTTTTTTGATCACTTGACTTTATTGGAGTACATTGATAAATTTGGTTGAAATAGAACCTTGTTTCTTTATTTATTTTTTGAGTTTCCCAATGTTTTAAGATCTGTGATTAGTTAGCGAGAATACGGCAATTATCAGGTAGTATCTTCACGTACGAGTGAAGCTAGTACGAGAAATGCATTTTGATCTGTTGTTTTTTTTCCTCTACAAATTTATTTCTTTAAATATGGATATTCATGTACTTGTCGTATGAATTTCAGTGTGAGGTACAAAAAATAAAATGCCATCACAGCACAGTTGTGATGATTATTACCATCTTTGCCATTATGTACTTTTGTTCTTTGAATATAGAAAAAAGAAATGAGGGAGTAGGCGTTGTATTTGAATATGATGATGATGAAGTTTATTGGAGAGGAGCCCTTAAAACTATTTCGACTTGTAGTATACGCATTTCAAATCTTTGGACAAGTAAGAGAGAGGGAAGGTGATGTGACGCGTGCATACTTACTTCTTTTTTAAAAGTTGCCATAACAATGACTACACGACTATTTGATATTTAATATATTATATCTAAGATGACGTGGTAGGGATAGTATAATTGACGAAGACTGTTAAACGTTCCTTACAACGAACGAACGAACGAAGGGGCATTGACCAAAAGAATGATTATGTGATCCCTTTGGATTTCGCAACATTCCACTTCTTCTTTTGTCAGAGTGATGGTAAATGTTTTGTTATCTTATTTTTTTAAAAGACGAATCTTAGCCGGACAGGCATATATTTATGTATTGTTTTTCACGCTGCTGCTGGTTAAGGCGATCACTAACCTATGTACTCAAGCAGTTATAAAATTATATATATTTTTTTATATTCTCTCAGCTAACAATTTTGTCTCAGCAAAACTAATAATGTAATGTAATGCTTGTAAACTGAGGACACGATAGTCATATTAGGAATGGTCATCTAAAAGGGCATCGTCCACAGTCGTGAGTACTTATTGAAGTTCACATATCATTACTACCATCTCTTAAATACATTCACAACACACGAAAATATACATACATGCATAGCTATATCGTACGTACCTACATATTATGTATATATTTTTTTCATGTTTTGATAAGATGACCAAAAAATATTCCAATTTCCAAGTGACTGATAAATGGGTAGGTATGGATATATATTGCAATTTGCAGCTCATTATCGTTAGTGATTGTATTTATTTATTATCGAATCGCTTGGCAAATAATCTATTCGGTTATTTTATACATCTATTGCATGTTATCCAAAAAAAATTATTCGGTTTTGGCCAACATCATCATATCAGACCACATTTATTTTTTAAATAAAAATTTCGACATATTTTTCTCTTCTTCTTCTGCATGTTTTACCATTCAACTTGAGAGAATGTCCGTAACCGATTTACAATGATGCTCACTGGACCAAAGTATGTCAGGAACAAAAAATAATAAATTACTGAGCTGCGGTGACTATTTTACACAAGAAAGAAAAAAATAACAGCATGAATTCATCTAGTAATTCCAAATTCAAAATAACGTTTAAACGCATAATGTACAACACCGTTGGTGGTGTTGGCGACTATAATAGGTTGCCATTCTAAAAAAATAATAATTCACGAATTGTCTCAACTCATCACACTTTTTCCACAGAATAAGAGAATCTCAAGTTGAGCTTGCTCAAAAATAATAAAAAATGAGTACCTAAAATGCAATTATTATTATTATTTCATTGTTGACATGACAACACTCAGTCAGTCAGCAGAAGAAGAAGAAGAAGACAATATTGAGCTAGCAATATGGATACAACGATAGAAGAAGAAGAGGGTACATTTTTTTCTTCAGCTTTTTTTCCATGTTACCATTACCAATATTCCTCATTCCCATGAGGACACTCCTGCTGCTTTTCTCATTTTACACATTTGTACAACATTGCACAAAAACCACACGCAAATACACAAGCTCAAACGTCATGCATAATTCTTCTTCTTTTTTTATACCAATTTCATTTATTATTATTATTATTTTTTATTCCTTTATCATCCCTGCAAAAAATGCATGAAATCCTATTTTCAAGCGTTCATTTTTAAAACCAGAATACTTTAAAAGCTGTGCAAGTTTGATAATTGAAATATGCGTTCATTCATCAACAACAAAATAATATGTAATATAGGTTTTCTCGTTTTATATTTTTTATATTCCATCATCCCTTTATAGCAATAAGCTATTTAGCATGATTGCAACACAATGAAATAATAGATGCCGTGTGTTATAATAATAATAATAATGCTTCCCTAAATGAATAAAATAAAATTGATGTTTACATATATCCCAGTTCATCCAACAAAAACAAAACAAAAAAAAACATAATTATATAAATGTAAACAAAAGCTGACTTGGCATAGTAGTATATTGCATTATTTTTACCGACAAATATATATAATATTATTATTGGTAAACCAGAAAAAGTGGTAACGAAAGCGACAGGTACTCGCATATTATATAGGTATGTGTGTAGTAGTAGTGGTATTTCATCATCGTCGTCGTCATGTAAGTGTTCATTACCTACTTACCACTACCACTCTGCTGTTCTTCTGCTGCTGCTGATGCTGCTGCTGAGAGTGCAGTGTAAAGAGTGGAAAGGGAATACGGATGGATTATTATCGGCCTCCTACGAAAGCAAAAGGGATTTTTTCAGGTTTGCTTGCATTTGCAACAATGGATTCCTATTTGCTGATATAACATCCATACTTAGCTGAGTACAGGTGTGCTTGCTGCACAATACTAATAACAACAACAGCAACAACAAACGGTAGAGAAACATTTAAAAAATGTTGAGTGTTGTTATTTTATTTTTTTCTGCTACCTCTTTTTACTCTCATTCTTTGTTCATCATATATAGAGTCACCATGATAACAATCAAAAAGTGAGAAAATTTTATTACTGTTATATAAAAAATGGTATGAGGGTAGCTGTAAGTAAAAGCTAAAATAATAGTAAGCTTATCTTTTTTAAATCATTATCTCTACATAATATATATATGCCATATATTTATGCATAAAAAATATAAAAAATGACAACAAAAATTTAAACGATGTTGATGATGATGATGATGATGATAGTGATAATAATAATAATAATAAAAATGGCAATGCATATTGAACTAGATAAATAAAGTAAAGCTGTGTGTGCTGGCTCGTGCTATATATAAAAATAAGGTATGCAGCAATAATGAACTAACTTTGTAATATTTTATAATAATAATAATAATAATAATAATATGATGTGAATTTTTGCAATGTAGACAGAGAGAAAAAGGATTTCATGATCAACAATGATGTAGAGAAGTGATAAGGGGAAAAATAGCACTATGCCAGTAGTTCACTCTCATTGTTATATTTTGATTAAAAAAAGAGATATATACAGGATGACGCTTTTGTGTGTGTATTATTGTATATCATTTTTTTTGTGATGAGTCAATAGGTCTATGTGAACGTCTATGTTCCTATTCCTGATTGAATTGACTCATAACATATAAAAAGTTTACATGATCCTGTTATACATATTATCTGGCAATAGTAGTAGGTAATAATATAGCCAAGAGTTAACAGAGAGAGAGAGAGAGAGAATATATATAGAGTGTACTAACAAATGACAATGCTGTATTGTTGCCATTTGTTGCTGCTATTTGTTATATAGCTTTTTATTTAAAAAAAATACATATAACGCAATGTCAGCAGCGCGCACAGCTCACAGCAGCGTCGTCGTGTACTTACGTGCACAATGGCATGACTTGTTACCTGTTTTGTGAACTGATGCTGTTGCTGCTGCTGCTGCTCTACAGATTGTTGCTGGTATTGCATTAAAAAAAATGTTTTTGCTGCCAGCGCGCTGTAACCTCAGCGTATATTATTATTATTATATAGTTAGTATATATATATGTATATGGTTGGTCATGATTGGGATGGTGACGATGAGGAGGAGGATTGTGCAATTTTTTTTTTGCTAAACTCTGTCGGTGAGGCAAAATAGTGTGCAATGCAATTTTTCTTGCTCCTCCGCGCTGATGAGATAACATTGCCATTTAGGAATTTTTTTTGCGATGATGATGATGACGTTGCTTTGTGTGTTTTTTGTAGGTATACACATTATTTCTGATAATGCTTTTTCACATGGATATAATAATATAAAAAAGCTTTTATTATATTGCCTTATTATTATTATGTCCGCAGAGAAGTGGTGAAGATAATGTAGGTATATGATGGGGAATGTATGTATTATAATGTATTTATTGTGCATAATCACAGCTCGTGCTATTACATTAACGCAACACCCTTTTTAAGATTATTTTTCAAATGAATTTTGCTAAGCTAATATAAAGTTAACGTAACAATGAACTAGCTGGTTTCTGATGGCGATGATGATGATGATGCTGATGATGACTTGTAAACAAAGTAGAAGGCACATTTTTTTAATGTTGCACAAAATTATATGTAATGTTGTTGGAAATATGCTTGGGATGATGATAATAATGCATGTACATGAAAAAAAAAATTTGTACAAGTGAACCGGTGAATTCCACTGTTGGTTTATAATATGATGCAGGATTTCTGTGTGGCTATTATTACTATTATTTTTTTTCTTGAAGTTGTTATTGCGTTAGATTTTGTTCTTCTTGTGTGGATGATGTATCCGTTCTTCTTGTACTTTTCAAGGAAAATCACACTCATCCATCTATCTCTTCTCTCCTCCTTATTTACTCATAGATACATGGTTGCAATTTGAAGTTTTTGTCGTTGTCGCAACAATAATGCTGCTACTAGGCGCTGGTTTGCAAAAAAAAATTGCATCATACATTCATAGTCTAGTCATCATGTTTTTTTTATATCCCTTTTGAAATCCTACTGCCTCGGGCATTTTACAACAATGAAATCCACTTTTCCTTTCATTATTCTCTCCAAAGCCTATACATATTTTTCGGACAATGCGTTGTCTGCAAAAGGATGCATAGCTAACATTAGTATATAGTTCTCTGCCAAAAGCTATCAAGAGTGCCAACTATGTGAGCAAGGAGGCTTTTTGGATGCTTGAAAAAATTTCCTGTGTGTATGTGTGTGTGTGTCTGTAAAGTAGGTTGGATCAGTAGTGGAAACTCGCACATCATCATCACACCATACACCAAAAAGTCTACATAAGTTACAGTTGGCCCTTTTGCTGGATTCAGGTTTTTTTTGTTGCCCCATGATTTTTTTTAGCAAACTGACTGCTCACTGTCTACCAAAGCCTGTTAATTCGCATAATCAGTGAGACGCACACACACACACACACACACACACACAAACACATTATTATCCTAAATAGTCCGATCCGAGCCAAGCTTAAACCTACTACTTACTTTAGCATTTCTTATTTTGCCCACATATATTTCTCAAACAAACATGTCGTTGTTTGTGCTCAACATTTTGGCTAAAAACATGTACCAACGCCACATCAGATAATATTATGCGCATAAGTAAGCAAACTAGAGAGACACACACACACACATACTCGCTCAAAAAAAAACAATTGTAATATTATTTATACACTATTTATTGCATTGCGTTACCCTGTTATTGCAAACATTCAGTAAATTTTATAGGGAAGCAAATCAGAAGCAAAAAAGTGGATTTTCTTATTGCGAGAAATATACAGCGAATTCCCATGATCCATCCAACTTGCTACGCTATATACATGTACATACATATGTATGTTATATCTACATACATTAAAAAGTAATAATGTAAATGTAAAGTATGTAAGTTGGTATCTAAGTTAGTAGTAAAAGATGCTGCATCTCTGATGATGATGATGATGATCGTCATGTGTGTGAGTGTGTACATTCCTGCACATTAGTATGCAGGCATATAAGATAGACATGAAATAATGCAACACAGCATCTTGATGTTACACATAACACCTCTCTCACTCACTAACTCACTCAGATCCATATATAAAACGTGTACCTCTTTTTTCCCATTTACTATACAAGCGGACACATAATAATAAAAGGGTTGTTTGTTAAATACTCAAAACGCAATGAGAGTTCTCTTCACTTCTCTACTATACACATGCAACTTTTGTATACGGATAAGTTTACATACAAGTTAGGCTGGCTTATAATTTGTTGTACACACAGAATTATTATAAGCAAAGCAATGCGAGAGAGAAGTAAATGTAATGCACAATGAATGCGTTGCGTACGCTACTACTACGGCTACAACTACTACAATTACTACGAGACTCATCTACTCGCTTGCTACTTTAGCTCTCAGTTGTGTTTCACCGATCCGGCTGGAAGCACGTTGCTGTTGAATGTGTGTTCAATTCTGAGAGTAGTAGTATAAAGAAGAAAAAACCCTCTTTTTCTTGACTTACTCTTTCAAATAACATTTTTCTTCTTGTTCTGTATTTTTCTTCTTCTTCGTCTTGTGTCACTCGACTCTGCAACAGAGTGAACTGTGACTTTGGAGGTGGTAATAGAAAAAAAGTGGAATATAATTTTACATTGGAGCAACATAAGCACATTCATATATATGTACACGCATGTGTTGTATAGGTACTACCTACTCACACCATTCAGACAAGCAGACAAGGAAAACCCGAGTTGTCAGTCTCAACTCACTCTCAGTTGCACTACGGTCAAGTCCAGTACAGTGGTTCACGGGAGTGAGAGTATAGTGTGTGCTGGGGATCTACATGGTTTTTTCTGTTGCCATTATAATTATTGCTAGTTTTAACTCTCAAGATTAAACAACAGTATAAAAAAACACAATTGAGGAAAAAACCCTTGACCAAATTCAGTGCTGTATATGAAGTGTCAGTGGAAGGTTGACTGAGCATCATCATACATATTGCCTGTCAATTGGAGTAAAAAACCCTTTTTTGATTAGTTGATTTAGTAACAATTAAAATTTGAGGAAATCAGTGTAGGCCTCCTCCAGTGTGAAACAATAAGAAACCATTGTCAACAATTTAAGCCTTTTAAATAAAACACGGCTTTGGATTTCAAATTAATTAGGAAAAATCAACAATTTACAGTTTATTTCAAAAACAGCATTTTACGGATTTATTGTTACAGTTTAATTAACTGTCAGTTTTCACAGTATTTTCTGAATTTTAACAAAAAAAAGGTTGTTCTTCCACGGATTTAACATTTTATATATCCAGCAGCATCAGTGTCAATTAAGCAGCAAGGTGTTTATGTTTGTGTAAGGTGAAGAGTGTGTGCATGCGTAACGGGGCACACTGAGTCTCTCCTATCTTCTTACCAAGTGAATTTTGTGCTTTTTTGGTTTGATATAAATATATATACACCCTTGGATTTTTTTTATCTCTTCGTGTCTTCCTTTAACTTTATAAAGTTTTTTCTCTGGATTTTTATTAATTTTTTTTTGTTGGTGACAAAAGAAAATAGAGAAAAAATAAATCATTTTTACAGTTGCTTGTGTGGAGAAAGCAGTGCAAAAGTGTTGTCACTTTCTGTGCGTGTATCTCAAACGGTATTTTTTTTGTGTGTGAACTGAATTCATAACATGTTGCTGCTGCCAATTTACATTTGTGACATTGTTATATCATCTTCATCATTACAATCGATTCCGGTCTCAAACAATTCTCAGTTTGTGTCCGAATTATTATCAGCATCTTCGTCAGTATAGGATTATTAGATTATATACTTAAGGATACCCAAATAGATATACACGTATATATTATTTTGGTAGGGATCTCAATCAACTAAATAAACGAACAAATATATATATATATATATATTCTTCTTCTTTTCGAGATACTTTATTGACTTGTTGTACTTGTTTGTTAGAACTTGAATTTGGACTGGTGAAAACTGGTATAAAAATATATATATTAAGTAAAGGTGTTGTTGGTTCAAATGTACAATGGGAGTATTGAGTGACGAATGCACAACTGGTCCCAATGTTGGTGGTCATGCAAGTGTTGAAATGATGGATCAGGCATTAAATTTTTCCACATCTTCGCCATCATTATCAGATATTACGGATTCTAGTGTGATTAACGGTTGTGTCAGTAGCAGTAATAATAATAATAGTTGTAATAATAATAATATAAATAACATTAGCAAGATGGATATGAGCGTGAGCATTGTAATTGGTGAAGGTCACCATCACACGCCAAGGAGCAACAGTCCCAGTGGAACGTTGGCGCTTAACTTGAAAACTGTTACAGTGTCCGGTGGAAGATCCCGGAGTCCATCTCCATCTCATGACCAAGAGTCTCAGCAAACCCCTAATACTTACAATAGTACCAGTAGTAATCATAGAAGTAATACTAGTAATTCAAATAGCCGATTGCTGAAAGCATCTTCAGCACCATCTTCCCCTTCCTCCTCCTCTTCCCCTCCAGTAGTCAGTATCAACGATCAGAGTGAATCTGCCACAAAATCTAGCACTTCTCCAAGGGAGACAGTCATGAAGTCCCCTCCAGTTCCAATCCATCCAAAACGCCGTCATTTGAACAATCTTGCCCATCATCATCATCACCACTTTGCTGGACAGAACAGGCGAGTCAGGGATGATTCTTACAACTCTCTTCATGAGGAAGAGGCTCTTCATCTTCACAATCACCACAACATTCACCAACATCATCATCTCTCTCATCATCCACAGGAGGATGAGATGGACGCTCCATCATCCGAGTCCGAAGAAGCCGACGTTGCTCTTGACTTGAGTTGTCACGCAAAGCGGGGCAGAGCCAGCACGGCTAGCCGTGAATTTGACAACATCAATGTGGTCAGAGACTTTTCATCTCACCACCGTCGTCATCATCAGCTCTCGACAAGCTCCTCTAAATCCTCCTCCTCATCTTCTCTCTGTAGTGACTCCATCTCTCCAGTCGCTATGCTTGCCGCTGCAAGGTCAGCAGCCGCTGCTGGCATTCCACCATACATTTTCGACCATCGCGACAGTTACGAAAGAGACTCTAGTAGTCCGCAGGATTCAGATGATTCCGATGGTCAACCCATGGATTTGGGAATAAACCCAAAAGCGTACAAAAAGTCTCTGATGAAGAGATACCGTAAGTACCCAATAATCGTTTTACTCTGGACTCATTTCACAAAATCATCATTATTTTTACTTGGGAAACATCAGCAAAAAATTGGGTCGCTCGATATTTATGTAATAGGTTATGCTTCCATTTATTTCCGTAATTCTCAAACGGCCTTCCGGCTCCAGAACCCTATATATATTCTCTACATATATATTTTTTTTGTCACTCAACAGCCTATTATATATTTCCTCCATTCATTCCCTGTCACGCTAATTGATCCCGTTCATGCAATGAACACGAATGAATAAAAACATTTTTTTAAACGAAATTTGCTGATACTTACATACTCTGTGGTATCCTGTCAAATGGTCCTGTGAAGTATATAATAATAAGCAGTACAAAAAAAATTCATGGCAGCATGTTTCTACTACCACTACTGCCATTATTATGCATATATTCTCACAACAGCAATGGGAATTGTGCTATGCAAAATAAATAGACAGTATATTATATACTTTTGTCCAAATACATACGTCACGTTTCCCTTATGCAAACAGTTTTCTTTTCACTGTCACATCCATGCACAAAAAAATAAGTTCTCATTGTCAAAATATAGCGTTTGGTAGCGGATGATCAAAGAATAAAAAACTTTTTTTTTATCATCGTCATGTCGCCATCATAAATTCACACATTTTGCTATATAGGTATACACGCACAGTATACTATATCGCACTAGAGACAAGTATAGGTAAACCAGTGCAAACAATTGTTCAGATTCCACAAGCAGATTTCCTATGGTGACAGGAAAAGGAAATAGGGTGTGAATTTTTCTCTTTGAGCGTTGATGCTTGTGCATAAAAAAAAGAAAACGCTTTAATAGATTTTAACTTAACGCCTAGTAGTGTGTTTGTACATGTGTAAAAAAATATATATTTACCATGTATGGTATCATGTGCATATATACTACTACACATACATGCATGATATATGCGTAAATCCCTATCATGCATTACCACAGACAAGCAACAAGATGATATACTGGTGACTTCCCAATTTTCGATACGATTTACAAAAAAAAAGTGAATTTGATCGTTCACTAGCAAAGTTTGGCAACTCATCTGAAAGCTTTTTTTTTGTTACATGGATACACTTGTATGAATTTTAAGAACTGACGAGTAGCAGTGTGTCTATATCCACGTATCAATTCATTCATCCATGCATGCTACTTTTGCATCGGCATCATCATCATCATCATCATCGGACAAGATGCAGAAATAAACATTTAAAAAAAAAATCTAGCAGCAACAATACTAGAAGCAACAATTTTTTCTTTCATTTCATTCATTATCATTTATATATATGCAGAGAAAAAAAATCATTTCAGATTCCCTTTCAATATGACCTAGAAATGAATGTGCAATTTTTTAAAATATTTATATGTGCATCTATCTCTATCTCTCTCTCAACAAGATAAGAATTTATTGCGTTTTTTTTTTCAAAATAAAACGAGCAGACGAAAGGATATATTGAGTATTTTTTTGTAAACGAAAGATATAACGCGATAAAGATGCAGTTTTTATTATTTGTTATCACCATATATATTATTATTATTATTATTTGTTTTTGAAACTGTGATTAATTGCTAGTTCAACCAAGTTGCTGTTGCTAAAAAAATATATAAAATTAGGTCTCATGAAAGAGAGAGTAACATAGAATCATGTAATGAGTGGGCGAGAGAAGAAGAAGTTGTAATGTAATGCTAGGAAGATGGATTGTAAATTTTCATTTTGTGGTGTGTTCTAGAAAAAAAAAGTGCAGAGGTGCTCTATATAATTAATTTGATGGTTTTTCTAAAATAGTTAGACATGCTTTGTAACTACATGCATAGAAAAAAATATATATATAATATTTTTTTTACATGCCTACGCATAGTATACATATACAAATAAATATGTATATTAAGGAAAAGGAAATTCAAAGATGTACACTAAAGATACATTTAGATTGCTAGAAAGATTTATATATATTTTGTTGTTAAGATTTTTGCAAGATTTTCTTGGAATAGGATTAAAATACACAAAAAAAGTTATAATGGGGAAGTCTTTTCTAATAATTTTTGTTTACCCATTGGCTACAATAATGCTTTGATTAATATGCCAAAGTGCAGTTTATTTTTGTGTGTATTGATGTATGCTTGCGCGCCCGCGCGCTTCACTTTTCTTTTTCATTGCGATAACTTTTAATCAGATCAAATGCATTTTCTTCATTGAGCATCACTGACAACAGAAAAAAACATCCATCTTTTCTTCCTTTGTACCGTATACACTTTAATGGCATGTGATGTCGAACAGCAAGTGTGTGTCACATACCGCACACATGTAAAAAGTAAGCAAAAAAATTTTTTTTGTAAAAAAATGCCACGTTTGAGAATGCTACATGCACGCTTGCATACAATAATTTCTCCGGAAACAAAACAGAGCACAACGACTAGTATTTATGTGATAGGTACACACACATAGTACATTAAAAAAAAGTATACTCCGATGATGATGATGATGATGATGATTACCTATTATGGTACGCCCTATCCTGATTGAAGATGATGTTGCTGAGAAGGGTGTACAACTTGTTGACGTTGTTGTTGATGATGATGATGATTGTAATTTGCCACTGCTGCAGACTGTACAATAATAGGGAGGAGAGATAAATATATACTCTAATAAATAATGAAGAGATCAACACTAATTTAAGACTCGGGATGTTGTTGAAAAAAAATTGTAGAAAAATAAACAACAAAAACTTTAAAAAAAGGTGTTCCAAGTCATATCTTCCTTTTCTTCACTCTTCACCTTTTGCATTGAATTTTTTCAATGCAACGTGTATTTTTATTATTATTATTATTTGTGTTCTGGCTAAATGTGTAAATCCATCATTTTGTGTTCATTATCATCAAAAAAGAAAAATGTCGAAATATCGGTAAAAGTACCAAAAAAATGTGTATTATTTTTGTGATGAAACTCTTTAAAATGTATCAACTTTTTCCTTGGCAACGGGTGGCAAAAAAAGAGTAACATAATATATAATTAACATCTTTTTCCTGTTTTGTTAATCATTTCATTTTCAACAGGAAAAATGTGTTTTTTTAATAATGGGTTTATCTACTGCTTTATCGTCATGAAATTTTTTTATTTAGTTGCCAACTCCTCTGCTTTGTGTGTGCACATTACTTTTTTTCCCCGTGAAGAAGTAGACAAATTGTTTATCTATCATAATAATAATAGTAGTAGTAATGCAATTTGTAAGTGTGCATGTGCATGCTACAATGAAACAAACGTTTTATATACAATGATGATGATGATGAACAACATAACGTTATGATTATAATCCTCCTCAAGAAGACGACCCATCACACTTTTAATAGAAAATAACTTGTACTTTTCTTTATAATAAACAACATCATTGTCCGATTGAAGGCTGAGCAAGTAGCAAAAGCAAAAAAAAAAAGAAGGAAAAAGGTAGCTACTACTTTTGCTGCTGCTGATGCTGCTGAGAAGTCAGTAAAGTCATTGTCGTTACGCCTCGTTGAGTTTTTCACTGTATTTACATCGTCATCATGATGATCATGATAGCATGTTGTACGGTAAGCAAGCAATGTGGCATATGCAATAAATACATATCTACATGTACTTTATACTACTACCCTGGCAGTGGCAATGATGATGATATGATGATACATTTTCTTCCACCTTTTTCTTCTCGCATGAGAAAAGTACCAAAAAAAATACATGGTATGAAGTCACCATGTGTATAATAAAAAAGAAAATAATAAAGTTGCAGTAGCAGCAACAGCAACAGCAGGCCTCTCTATAAATAGTGTTTAAAAAAGTGCATCTTCCCATAATCATTTATTCATCATTCCTCCCCCACCACCACCTCCACTACCACTACCACCATTCATAATACTTGATTTACTACTGCTACCAGTATACCTAGTAGCAGACTTGAAATAATATGAAGCGTGGGCCTTTTCCCTTACCAAAATGGGGTGACCTGCTTCTGACGATGATGAAGATGATATACCAATTTTCTTCGATTAATTACAAAAAAAAACGCACTTCTCTGCTTTTGCTGGTGTATGTCAGCACATAGCAAGTGCAGCGTAATATGTACCAAAAAATGTGTGAGTGAGCATCATCATCATCATCATCACTCACTTTTGTGTAGTAAATCATCTTTTTTTTACTTCTTCTATTCTATTTTCCAAAAGAGAGATTTTTGTTACACCACCACTGCTACCATCATCATCAACACCACCTCCACCTATTTTTTTTCACTCAGTCTTTCTCTTTCTTCTTCTCCTTCTTCGTCTGCTGCACGCCTTGTGACTACCTATTTACAAAACATATATATACATTTGTAAGGTATCCAAGGAAGACATAAAAAATGAAATTTTTCTTTCGTTTCTCAGTCGTAACTTACTATATACGCGTATATATATATATGCACAACAAATGTAATGCCTTATTACATAGGTATGATATATATAGAGCAAAATTGCATAGTGTACACATCCCCATCAATCAGCACAATCACATCACAAGGATGATGATGAAAAGTTGAGGCATGAGTAAAATAAAATGCGTTTTTTTTCTGTAAAAACCGCACATGCATAACAAGAAAGATGAACAAGGTTACACAGCTATACATAGTTGTTAGCAGACAGACATATACAGAGAGAGAGAGACTCAGACTCGCTCTCTGTGTGTAAGTCTAAATGCAACAAATTTTTTTTTACAAAAAAAAAGTTGCATTGAAATGCATTGATGAAGGTAACAATACAAAGAAATATAATAATAGGTCTAAATGAGATTGCTACTTCTGCTTCTTTATCGTTTTTTAGGAAGATATATTGTACCGATAAAGAGTCAATAATGCTTTTATTTAAAATATATATATATATATATATTTATTTTTTCATCTTCTTCAGCTTCCTTTCAAAATCATTGCGGCTGTTCATAATAATGCACACGATTGCATGCTTAACTGAGCTTGTAGGGAAAGTAAAATCCTAAATAGGTAGTATTTTGAACAAAATATATATTAATAATAATAAATATATATTTTTTTTGATGGTGGTGTATAGCTTTGAGCTCATTCAAACAACAAAAATAGGTTAGATTGATCGTTTTGATTGGAGAAAGGGGAAAAAAGATGTAGAAGAAGAGCCATTTTTACTTTTGTGGCGTTAAATATTAGCCAATATTAAATATTTTCACAAAAAAAAGATAGATTGATGGATAAATTTATCAGCATTACATGTAAGTATACATGTGTAGGTACCTATATGCATACATGTAATAAATACTGATATAAAATGTGTATATATTACTGATAGATAAGTTGGGATGATTCGAGCAATTTTTTCATCTTCATCTTTCTTAACAACAAGTTCCTCATCAAACAAAAAATTTTGTTTTCATTATTAACCGAGCGAATCCTTTCAAACTCTAAAGCTGCTCTTGTGGTTGTGATATTTGAAGAGCACGAAGAAATGTAATATTATAGGTATTATGGGATATATAGAGACGGATATAGAGAGACGAGGACAATTATCTTGATAATTGTAGCATGGCACATTATTGCTACATCTATAACAAATAAAGTATGTATAATGCATTAAGTATCTCCATTATTTCATGTCACACAGACCCACATACTTGCAGTGTTTTGTGATACACCTTCTCTCTCACTTCTTCACACATACGCACAACATTTTTATTTTTTTGAACAAGGACAAGCACTCATTACTATATTATTCGGTCGTCCATCCGTCATCATCACGTCGCTCCTTTGGTTGAGCTTGCTCAACAAGAGAGTTATTTTTGCTTGTTTGCAAAGCTGACTAATTTCCCGGAAGGACCATGCTTCTGGTTTTGCTGAGTGATGACGAGGATGAGGAGGAGGAACATAGCATGAATTTAGGTATAAAAGTGGCATGTATGTATTGATGAGCGTGCATAATGTAAAATTGTAGTAATAGTAGTAGTTTTGAAGTAGTGATAATAGTATTTCTTCTTGATATGCTATTTGCACACGTTATTTATCACCATTATCGTCACTTGTCGTTTTTTATATGAGTACTATTTATTATTATTACATGCAGATATGTAAAATGAATGTATTTGTAATAGGGATGCCTATCAGTATTTATAGATTATTTGTTAGCACACACGAAATTAAAGTGGCAGACGGCGGAACAGAAGCACTTGTCTGGTCGGTGTGTTTTTTTTTCAATGTCCCTTTGCTCGTTATTATTATTATTATTATTATTACAAATGGCAAAGCCAATATATCTATACTATACTGTTTTTGCTTCTGTTGCTACTATACTGCTGCTCCTACTACCACATTTCATAAAAATAATAACTAGTTGTTGCAGCTCCAACACAAATATAGTTAAGCGTAATTAAAGCCTAGAGCATGACAAAGTGAGAGAGAGAGAGAGAGGAAGAGAGAATAGAGAAGGAAAGGTTTTGAAGGTCAAACAAGTTGACAACGTTTGACATATTACGACTCCATTTTTTTTCCTACATGTGTATGTTACATACATACAAGTATAATATGTATTTATGTATATTATGTATGTATTTGTATGTTTCCGATGTCCTTTTCCCATTCCACTTCACTATTTTACCACACCACATCAATTTTACTCTCTCCAGTGTAGTGTGTAACACCACTACAAACTACTAAAATGAGAAACTATCAAATCATCATCATCATCGTCATCGGAAATCCATGGATGATAAATGATGACGATGATAATGATGACAAAGCTAAGCTACCATTTTAATATTACTTGTATTTTGTGTGTATGCAAAAAAAACTATACTATTATTTTTTCATTTTCAGTCCTGGATGAAAATTACAGCTTATTATTATTATTGTTATCATTATTTGATGTTACTTGAAAAAACGGTACAATTGAAAAAGTGAGTTGGTCGGTAGACCGTTCGTCTAAAAAAAAGGAATGCATGTATATTTATATATGCTTATTTATATGGGTTGTCCCACCACCTTCACCAAAAGTAAATTATTTAAGTGTATGCATGCATCGACAGTATATGAGGGTATAATATGTGTGTATTGAATAAATACACATGTATAACCAATGGTTATACTATTGGACGGGTTAGTTAAATGGTTTGTTTTCTATATTTGTCAATGTTGGCCTTCAATTTTGATACAAATTGCTAGATAGATAGATAGATGTATAGAATATTACATGTATAAGCGCAATGGGGGTGGCAAAAAAACTTGTCCCAATGGCTAAACACACAGGCTGACATAAGTAATTGTTCACATACTAGTAGTTTTGGAAATGAAATTGTATAGTATTTTTTTATTTGATGGGGATTTTGGAGGTAGTTTATAATTTAAAAGCTATTTGCAAAGAAGAAAAAAAACGCTCTCACCCCTACCACTACCATCATAATCATCATCATCATGTGTTATTATTATTTGGATTTATTGTACAATCACAACGATGCTTACTGAAAATCAATTAATTTCGAGAGTAGGAGAGCTGAATACTTTGTGCCTTTTTTGATGATACATGCATGCAAAACTAATGGCATATGAAATTAGCAGGTAAGGTGATTGGTGGTAGTACTAAATATGGATAAAAAGAAGGAAAAAATAAATAAATTTTGTTTTTCTCTCCACTATTTTTTTTTGATTGTGTCTGTTTCGTAACTTGATAGAAAGGAAACAGTTAAAAACCGTGTAGGATGATAGCATGTCAATCAAAAGGGAATTGTTTTGATGAGTGTAAAGCTTGCTAAATAATAAAAAATTCATCTTGTTTTGAACGATAATCAGAAGAGGAATGTGAATGTCAATGCTAAATTAAATACCTACATGTGGCGTGCATGTTCATGTATCCTTGTATGTTTGTTTGATATGTTTTTTTTAATCCATCTACAACTATAACCCTCCGTAATATAAAAACCACATGAGTGGGTCAGTGGAAGGAACGACCGACAAAATGAATGCGTAAATAAGTAATGGAGAAAGGAAAAAAGGGGAAGCAAGGCAGGTATAGATGGGCTGACCAGATATGTTGTTTTGTGTAAATTAGAAAAATAAAGGACATAGGGAGCGAGAGAGACATGTAGGCGCAGGTAGAAGGAATAGGTAAACATATACATATTATACATCGTATATGTTTACCCAGATTCTATACTGATGATAGTATATATAAATATATGTTAGAGCATGCATGCTTTTAGGTTAGTCCATGATTTAAAGTCCCAAGCATAGCAAGGTCACGGAAAAAGTAAAAATTTCTCTTGTTGCCTTGGCTTTGTACTTGTACAACAATGACGATGATGATCATTGTATACATACATTTATATATCAAGTGCTAATGATGATATAGTCAATAATCTACTTACCTTTTATTGAAGTGTATGAATATAACATGGATACATCGGTCTACAAGACACTTCTTGTTTTTGTAAATTTTTTTTTTGCTTGCCGTCCTCTGCGTAACCACTTGTCTTTATCTTCATTTACATAAATTCCATAAACAAATAAACAAGTAGATTAAAAGGTTCAGATGAAAAACGATGGGTTTAAATAGCATATACATACATAAATATACGTATAACATTTGGGCTTACAACAGGAGCAGCAGTCTCCAGAGTTCAGCAAATATAATGGAAGTAACGTGTGTGCACCATACAAATAATAAATATCCTCGTTCCCATATAATCATATCAGTAGCAGCAAGTTGCGTTGTGTACTATATGGGCTTATGAAATGAAAATGTGGGTTGAATGAAAACGAAATTTTGTGGATTTCTAGGTTATCCTAATATTTTCACGCTTTGTTTGTTCCTATTATATGGTAGATAAACGTGGGGGAGGGAGAGAAGTTGTGTGTTATGTTGAGTTTGAGATAAAACTATTTTTATGTTGTTTCCCTGATAAAAAAGGGAATCGCATAAAAATTACTGGTAATATATATAGTAATAATAATAATAATAACAATGACATTTGTGCTCAGTAGTTAATGAATACATATACTAAATACAAGCGTAATGAAGATAAACATGTAACATTTGTTTCGGATACATACTCAGACAATCATTATCATTATTATTTTAATTAGTTGTGGTTACACAAAAACAAAAATTGTCGGTTTTATTTTTCTTGAAAAATTTTGTTTTTTTATGTAACAAATATGCAACCATGTAATTAAATTGCCTGAATTGTCACTTGCAGCAATATTGATTATCATTTTTATTCGGACTTGGTCTAAAAATCAAGCCATAATAATAACTACTGATATTTTTTTTAGTTGGCATTGTTCTTTTTTAATTTAGGCAAAGTATCAATTTCTTTTGAGACAATTAATGGTAGCATTTTCGGACTAATTATTTTAATGTTTTTAATGGTTTAGAGGAGGGGTCACTCAAGCATACCTAAAGCTTTCTACGGGAACAAAATCAATTTGCACTATCATTCCCGTCGTCATCATCATAGCCACATTTTTGTTTGTTTTTTTGTGTCCTACTTACTTAAAAACTTTATATATAGGTTCATAAGGTATAGGTATTGGTCGGCATGTAACAGCAACAATGGGAATTTTTTTTTAGAATTAAAATTTGCATGAAAAAAGACAGATTCAAACGGATATTTTACACAAATGCACATGACAAAGCTGAGGAAAAGTAACGCTCAAAAAAATCAGGCCATTTTTTTAAAGCGAACGAAAGAGAGAAGCGACAGTGATAAGGTTGATCAGTCATTTGGGCCGTGATGATGATTGTGATGACGAAGGCTGTTTGATGATAGCGGTGGTGTTGATACGAATATAGGTATGATGATGTGATGACTATACGATGATCATGATGACGATCGATTTTTTTTGCGGTAGTAATTGAAAATAAGTAAAGGAAATTGGTGAGCCTCAGCATTGGTTTCTTTCAAGCACGTCCTCATCATCTTTTCTTCGTTCGTCGTCTTCTTTTAATCACATTTTACCAGCTTTGAACTTGAGGAAAAAAAAGAGTTTACCTTGCTTTCAAAAAAATATATAGATACATACATATTTATATGTATATTTTGACTAAAACATGAAATGTGTGTCAGTGCAGAACACACATTTCAGTCAAAACTGATCATCATCATCATTGCTATTATTATTATCAACCTCCTCCTCCTCTTGTCATTAAATTGTTCTTGGATAGTATTTGGGAAGGGAGCAGTAGTAGTATGATATGCATGCATGTAACTTATACAAGTAACCTGGAAAGAAATGATAATAATGGGATGGTTGTGTTAGAGTAGTACTCCTTCTCTATTCTATTTTAATAATGCAACAACCTTGCTTTTCAAAAATAATCTTGTCTCATCTTCCCACCTCTTTTTTCACTTTACTTGCTTCTCTCTCAAGGTTAGTAAAAAAAGAAGATGATTGGGGCTCCCCAAATGAAAAGGAAAATTGTAAATAAAGTCAGTTCGTAGCAACAATGACAAATCCAATAATACTGTCGATTTTTATTTCCAGTCCTTTGTGCCTTATACCTTTGTAACAACATACATATATATATTATAAATATACATGGATGATAATAAGGAAGGTAAACATAGTAGTGTTACTGTTTAGTAGTGTATTGTCGTCTTGTGGTGTACTTTTTTCTCCCAAACTTCCTCTCCATCATGATGAGGTGGACTAGCGTGAAAAAGTTGCTGTTTTTACTATTATCATCAGAGAGAGAGAGATACTCTATTTTGTATCGGGAAAAAAAGTTTCAAGGAAAACCCTTGAAATAACAGCAACAAGATCACCATGGAATACTTTTATTGTATTAGGTTAGAAGAATGGAAAAGAAAGGAAGAGTTCCTTCATTTTCATCTCATCAGCAAAGAATAGCATATAATCTATATAGTTATTATATATCTCCCCTTTTTTCATAAATACCAAAGACATGTCTTGAGTAAAACCTTTACAGTTGTCCTATTATGCTATATCTCTCTTCTTCTTCTTCTACATCCTTCCTTGGCCTTGTCTTTTAAAGACCCAAAAAACAAAGTCAAATTGATTGCTATTGTTACAAAGTTTTAGTAGCAGGTCCCAGCTCTCTATCTTCTTTGAAGACTTTTTGCATTGTGTTGTGTTGTTGATAGTAATCCCATTCCTCCCTTCCCAAAGCGACAAGTTGGAATCCATTATAGATATCCTTTTTTGTATATACCGGAATAAAAATTTCGAAATAAAACGACGTACCATACATTTAAAAAAATGGGAAAATGTTTTTTTAGCTAAAAATTTATCAACGGCATTCTGGAGAAGTTGACTGACAGGGAATGTAGGC
>JAHZNC010004991.1:0-17316 GCA_027744095.1 Zhuqinia jingwanae | reverse complement strand
TAACCTAACCTAACCTAACCCACTATAGATACACAATGCAATTGGTACACTAAGAGTAGACAAGTGTAGTTTTCAAAATCTGAAAACCTAGCCTGCAATGCCAAACCAAACCTAACAAAACCTAACCTAATGTACACATTCTCATCACCCAACAAGTTTTCAGATCAAGATCAATGCAAATCCAACGTCTGAAGGGCCTCTTCCAGTTGAGGTCAACCTGGGGTCAGGGGGTCATAAAAAATGGTCAACACCAAAAATGATCCCCGTGTCGAGATCGGTGCAAATAACCATGTTTCAGGTAATTTTATATTTTTACCCCCCCGGGGGTTACGGGTAAACGGGTCCGCGCCAACATATGGGAGTGGTACCATTGAACTTCACTCGTCAAGGGCTTTCGATTGGTGTCACCCAAACCACCCTCCTTTGGGGGGTGGTTTGCGTAACACCAACCCAATTATGTGACATTGCATTCTTACAAATTACATTCTGATGCAAAGTTGGAAAGGAAGTGATAACAACAGTTTTATAAATTATAACTTTTTCCAATTATAAACATACTAATATCTCATATTCATGAAAATAAAATGTCATCAAATTAAACAAAGTTTACACTATTTATTCAGTAATTCATCCATAATTCATCCAATGTAAGTTTTTCCAAATCCATACACATATATTTCTTTCTAATAATTTTTATCTCATTTTCGTTTTGTTCAAAAATCACGTTAACTCGCCACAAAAAACAGGATATTTACTCGAAACTAATCCATCACTTCATTTTCATTTTATTATTACCAGTTATATTACGTCATACGTCAAATGTCCAGACCATATTGTTCATATTTACAATTTGAGTGTAAATGCTCATTATAATTTACATATTTTTGAAACGTGATAAAAACTTAAATATTAGGTCACAACAATGGATTTTACTTGAGCAAGTATTCAATTTGCATTTTCCGCAACCAATAAACCCAAGCAACTTTGTTTCATTCATGCTTTGTTCTTTCTGCTACGTAGATACATTTCTTTGTTTCTTTCTCCATAAATACTTAAGTGTACACGATTTTTACGTCATTTTAATTCCATCTGTTCGCCAGCACGGTTTGCAAAACAGCAGCAGCTCTACTGACCCATCCAAGAAAATAGTTGAATGTTTTTTAACATAAACTTAGCTAAATTTAGAAGCTCTTTTCCTCGTAACTTTATACATTTGCGGAATTATAGTGTTCATGTTCCTTTTCGTAAAGAGAAAGTTATTAAAAGTTGATCACATTTTATTTTTCGTATTAGTTCACTCAGTTTACTACTTTTTGAGATTTTGAACGAGGAGGACAGTGCTAATTTCTCCTCGCTGTCAGACATGGCATCTTCGAGTTCAAGGTCTGCACGACCACCACCACGTCTGGGTGCTTCATACGAAGAAATCGCATCCGGGTGCTGCCCGTATGACAAATTCCATTATATTGCGTAAGTGTAGCTCATTTGGTGTATATTATGTTTTCTGATTACAGAAAACTGGTTTGTTTTGCTTTGCTTTCTACGTGATTCTGGTGCTATGTGTAATGTTAAAATTTGTATTAATGTTTTGTTCTTGTTGGTTCAATATTTTAGAGCCAATAAGCTGGATGACCATGTTGCAAAATGCCGATATAACTACCAGGTGAAATTTTTCAAGGAAAAGAGACAGGAAATTCCTGTTGTGAACTGCATGTACAATCACAGTCACGAGGTTTACATGACGGAATGGACGTACCACATGGGTCGGTGTCCAAACCGAAAGATTCGTCGTTCATATCAATTGCAAGTTGGGGAGCTGAAGCACAAACATCCCGACTTGTTTCCCTATGGAATGGAGGACTTTGCACTAGACGAGAAGGAACTTAAAGAGATGTATGCAGGACTCCACGTGGATCAAGTCATGGGGACTTTCCAATGGGGAAAATGTTTTACTATTGAAGAAGTCAAGTATCCCAAAATGGCTAAACAGAAACAGGCAGAGGAAAAGGGAAGGGCTTTGGCCAAGGAAGTAGAAGAAATGCAGAATGAGGACAAGGAAGAAGAGCCAAAGAAAGAAGCCAGTAATGTGATGGAGTACACGCAGGAGGAGTTGGACGAGTGGAACAAACCTTACAATGGTCCTGCATTTAGTTACATGTTGAGAGCTTCATTTCCAAAGGCTAATTGGCACAGGTTAGAAATATTGCAAACATTCTGTTTAATTCCACACTGCATCTACTGTAACTCATCAGTTTGCTTATTTAAATTACCAAAAAAAAAACGTATGATTCATTTTATTCGTAGATTTCCTCCTTGGATGAACAAAGCTCAACGTCGAGGTTTCGAGAAGTGGAGTGCTAAACAAATGAAGAAAGATGAAGCAAAAAAGAAGGCAGAAGCTGCGGCAGCCGCTGTAAGTCAGGGATGATTTAGATCAACACAAATAATTTATACCATTGTAGAATTGGTATACATACTTGCCAGAATTTGAAAGGACGTATTGTACCAGAAATTCTAACGAACTTACGTGGGGGACAGCTTACAATTTATTTTATAATAATTAATTTAAACTGGGCTTGAATAACTTGAAAGCTGGAAATGTAACCTTACAAGTGTACATTGCGACACAACATGCATTTTACAAAATAAACTGCGAAATAATTATATGAATAATCCTTCTTAATGATTAAAGGTATAAGGTTCGGAATGGGTTTGCCGTTTTGTTTTTAATTTTCATAATCCTATACAATACATAATAGCATCAAAATAATAGCATGATTTTTAGTCTGGAATAAATGTTAAACTAAATTCCCCTACTTCATCATATTCCCTTCCAAATTTCGGTGCATCGATTCCAAAGTCGAAGTTGGACTCATAGAATATTAATGACGGCATGTAGTACAACATTCAACGTAAATAATTTGATTAAGTTTGTGAACCCTACATTTTTGTTTAAACATGAAATTTTTTTCTCTGAAAAGAGATGAATATATTCCAGAATTGCATGTATGTGTGACATATTTGCTAGTGGAGAAGCAAAAGCTGAACTGTAAAATGAACTGCAAAATTCATGGATCTTATTGACGTTAGCGCCTCAACCTAATTTCTAATTCCAAAATTTATCTTGATTAGCATACAAAGATTTTCTCCATCCACTTTCTCTCTTGACACTCTCTCTCTTAACATTTAATACTTAATACTTTCTCCATTTAATGTCAAACTCCATCCAATGGATTTGTTCCAGTTTCGCGTTGAGTTCGAACAGGCGCCACCATACCTCCGAAAACAACAAGTATCACAACACCAGCATCAATAACGACGAATTCAAAAAATTATCATAATTACCACGCTGCCTTTGTTTGCTCTAGCTAGTCGGACCAGAGCAGCAAAACTGAAAGACAAAATCATAACTTACCGGGACACCACTGCTGCCAATTCACTTTGTTCTGTTTCATTCCATAAATTATTTAACAGCTGAATCTGCATATAAACTATCGCTTTATCATAAGGAGATAAACTTTGTTTCGGTTGATTCCAAAATCTTAAATTCAAACTACGATTCAATATTTTTTTCTTCGGGCAATTTGTACACGTATGCATGAAAACTTTTACGATCGAATCTGGTCTCGTATTAGAAACGTACACAATAATGGCAATCAGGGTGAATTTTGTACAATGTGTCAAAACATATCAAGCCCAACAGTTAGCAAGAAATACTCCAGACTTTATTTGACAGACTACCTTTATTTTTGTGTGATATTCTTGAAGTAACCCATATACATCCAAAGATACCCTACAAGGATTTTGCCAATGAAAGGCCATGGAATTTAGCAAATGGGAAAATTGCACCATTTAACATTTTAATTTTTCACAGTGCCAGACAATTGCATGCATTTAAAATTAGTTAAGCCCCGTTCCCGTTATGTTCCCACAGCGCGCTGTCAACACTGAACTTTAAATCTTAATAAAATTTGACAATTGATACTAGGTACATTTTAGGAAACCCCGGTTAATCTGAATATTTTTATTTGTACCATAATCCTATAGTTAACACGTTTACTCACGTGTCTAATTTACGGTATGACTTTCCCAAGGTAGAATATAAATGCAATGAAGGAATGTGAATCAATGATTCAAAATGGATGCAATTACTTATAATGACAACATATATGTTTCATTTTTGTAGAAACATTTAAAAAACGTTTATTTTTGCCCACTTGCGTTGATTTGCAGTAAAAATAGTTGGATGAGCCGCTAGCCAACTGTTGTGTCCTAACCCTCAGTTATGGTTATGCGTTTATCATGAGGAGTATGACCATATAAATAAGTGCCTGGTTAACACGTAGGTTGTTTGCCTGGATAATGCCGCTAGCCAACATTTGTAGGAGGACTGGTAAAGTAAATATGGCATGTCAACACATAATGGATCAGAAAACCAATCCCACCACAGCATACACCATATTAAATTTCATCACAGCACACACGATCCTAAATTTAAAAGCGTTGCCAAGAAATGTTAAATAGTATTACATATTTCTGAAAATTTAATAAAAAAACATTCAATTTCAATGGTTGTGTTGATCAATAAAACTAACTTGACGAATAAAAGACTGCTTTAAAATGACGTGGATTAAAAATATTCTATGCAAAATGACTTATTACGAAAAGACAAAATAAATTAGAGGATTTCATTTAAAATAATATTTGCAACAAAGTGATTTGATATCTATGTCTAAATTTGCTTTAAAAATGGTTCAGTTAGCACATGCTACGGTTTACTATGTAAAACATGAAAGTTATTCTAATGCTAATTAAACTCAAAATATTTCTTGTTTTACATTAATTTAATTATTAATGAAAGTAGAAAAAACATACAGAATGCGGAACATTTGCTTTATCAGTAGTAAATGGGCTATGAGTTTCTTTCTCCAAATACATACGCTACTAGATATCCCACTTAAATAAGGGGAAACATCAAAGAGTATTAATTGCTTGCAAACACATCAAAATATCGACGGAATATCAAGTAGCTATCAGGATTGTAGTATGGTCTTCTGTTCTCATTTTACGAATCCAAATTAAAAACGTCTATTCATATCCAAAAAAAAAATTGTGCAGAATCCTTTCTGTAACATTTTATTCAAATACTGGATGTTCTTCTGATTCATTTGAACATAGTTCTATTCTATTGTCCTGTTAAGAGCAATGAAGCTTTTAGTTCGGAATTTTCATACAAACGCTGTTTTACCTGAGTTTTTGGACTCCAAAATTTGGAGTAATGCTGTACATTACAAATTTGTCAAATAGAGTGATAATGAGTGATTTCATGGGCAATTTAAACAAAAAAATCAGATGAGGGAACAATCAAATCTTGTTAACTTGATTGGTCATTAAATGCGATGAAAGCAAAAGTCCTTCCCATTATACATATTTTAAAGCATTTTAATTTATTATTGCTTTAATTATGTTTCATATGAATTCATAATACTTGATCTTGCCATGCAACATTTATTTCTGACTTAATTTTTTATATTATTACATTTCAAGTACTTTTTTTTGCAGAGGATACAACAGAACCTCATTTTTGAATGTCAATATTTCTTCGATATGAATTCTCTATATACTATGAGTGTAATCTAATCAACGGCAACAATAATATTACACCAAATTCCGCTTTGCGTGGTCCTGTTTATGAGCAAACGAAATGCAAGTTGCTAAGCGTGTATACTTACATACATACATATGGAGTGAATAGTAGCAGTTTGATGCGCTTTACATCTCTCCCTTTTCACTCACACATACGCTTCGTAAGTATAGTAGTTCATATCGCTGGTGCCACTACCACGCATAACGTAAGAGTGGTGGGCACACAACACACAAAACTTGCACCAAGATCATTTAGAACGTAGCATGCATGCCATAATACCATGTTAGTTTGGCTCTTTCCCATATACCTCCCTCCTGCTTTAGCAAGCCAAATCGACTTGCTGCCTGCCGTGGCGTTTTAATATAAGAAAGGGTAAAACGATAGAGTTGCCTCAGTCGTTTCACTAGCCACAGATGATGATAGGCACAGAGAGGCTCGTCTCGTCTGTTTGTCAGGAGGAAAACGTGCGCTTCGCTACCAGCCAAGCTCCTTGCACTATTCTGTCATGAAAAGTACAAAACGAACCGCTAAGCGTTGTGTATACCCTCCAATCCAACTTTTTAAAAACTTTCTTATTAACTGAGTTCGCTCATCATAAAAAAATCCAATAAGCTTCAAAAAATTGACCTAGCGACAGGTATGAAAATTCCCTTTTTAATAATAATACAAAATACAATATTCTGTGCACAATTTTGTTTCCTGTGATTGAGCTTTGTGCTCGTTGTGCAAGTGAATTTAACCGGTAGTTGAAAAAAAAATTCAAAAGTGAACTTTGTGAATTTTCAAAAATTTCAGAAGCATTTTCAAAAAAATATTTACATAAAAATATTTTTTATTCCGCCAAGCAAAACAAAAATCATTGTCGGTGTGTATTTCTTCGAAAAAAAGTACAAAAATATAAAACCAAGTTTAAAAAGTTTGTATAAATGAAATTGGATTTAATCCATAAAAAAATGTTTAATAGCACTAGTGATAATCATTATCATGAGCGAGAATAAGTATATTTTTGCTTCATAAGCAGTCATTTTGCAGTTTAGTGAATATACAAATACTCCGTTTTGTATGTGCGAGTGTTGTACAACAAAGTAGTGAAGTAAATGGAAATGCTCCAGCAGTATCCAAAGTAAAAAAGGAAAGTGTCTTTTAGTCTTGCTTGTGTGTGTATGTGTGCGAGCCAAATGGTTATATCGATCGATAGACCATGCTAGAATTTTGTATACATAGGCGGTTTGCCATAGCGGCGGCGATGGTGGTGGAGGAAAAGAACGTGCTGCTAAAACTCCATTGATCCCCTTGTTATACGAAACCAAACTAAAAAAAAAGCATTTGCAGGTTTTTGAACGGACGGACGTTTTTCACCGTTGCTCCGTGCTTGCCTGATTTTCTTTACGAGAAGAAGAACATTAGAATATTATATACTGTTATTTGTGACAGTGGTGTGCGGCGAGTTGGTTTTTTTCTTCTTGTGTGGATTGGATAATATTGTGTTGTTTTTACTGGAGAAAAAAACCCAACCGACTGACTCATGAATGCCATTACTGGATTTTGAAAGGTTTGTTTCAACTAAACTTTGTTTTTTCTGACATATTTTATTTTTCTTCTTCTTTTTTTAAATCAAAAGTGGAACGGTAATGCATATAAATATATAGTGTGTGTACCTATGTATGAATGCTTAAATATTATAATATGTAAATACTACGGAACTGCCAAAGTGATATGCCATGACATTATACATCTGATGAAAAAAGTATGGTCATAATATAATCATATTATTTTCAGTCATGATCGTCATTCATTAGTAGGAGCACAAGAATTGTCGTCGAATATGTTTTATGGCTTGAAATGAAATGGATTTAAAATTTACAAATATACAACAAAGCATCATACAAATCCTTCTCAGCATTTTTTTGAGAATTTTTTTGTTTTAAATAAAATACATCTACCTAGTAGTACCTACCTAAGTATATGAATTTAGAGGTTTTTGGGTGGTTTTTCAAGATTTTAAGGAGAGGTAAAAGTCCTACTCGAAGTCGAATGTCATTAGGGCAGCTTGGTTGGTTAGTAGTTAGTGCATCTCATTGTTTGGCAATTCCTTGATGATCTCCTCCATACTCTTCAATTATTACATGGTACATCATGAAGTCACACAAGTTGGTTTGGTGTTGGTGTACTGATATTTGCGATTTTAGGTATTACTTGTAATTAGTAAGAACTGTACTATGTGAAGTACGTCGTTCATTTAGAGGTTCATAGCCATATTTGTCAAAAAATTTGGGTTTAAAATATTTCATGTTTTGTGTGAGTATCCCAATGAATGCATTAAAAATAATAATCCTAAATGAAGTAGTAGTTATGAACTGTTTACAAAATAGATATCATATTCGAACTTAGCATGCCCAATTACATATATGTACCTATTGTAGTTCTAATCCGACAAAAGGTTAATTATAGTTGATTACAACTAACTAATTTTGATTTCAAAATAAACATCGTATTCGAAATCAGAATACTCGATTTCGTGTACGTACTAATTTTGGAGCTAATCAGAATAAAAAAGTTAATAAAAAATAATAATAAATTACAAATTATACATGATGCCCGATTCATATTATGTACACGCACCATATGATATGTACATATTGACATGTACACATGTCTTATCTGTTCCCCCTACCCACGGGGGATGACCGCCTCTGACCAGGTCTTCGAACTCGTCCGAGCTAAGGTATCGATACGATTACCGCAACAGAATTCGAAAATTCCGTATAGTCTTCGAGAAAATGAGGAAACGGCCGGCCGGACGTCAGACAAAACGAAATCATAATGAACTGTAGACAGTTAATAATAATACAATGTTGAATGTAGTTTCAGAAATACAGACAGGGTGGTAATAACAAGTGAAAAATAAAGGTTTAATGATCAATAATGTTTGTCGTGACTGAGCGATAACTATTTCGTTTACCTCAATATGAAAATGTGAACGAAAAACATGGAAAATATTGCCGAGGTGAACACATAAAAAATTTTTTTTAAAGAAAGTAAAGCGCAAAAACTGCCAATACTAATGAATGAACCAAGAGTTGATATACCAACATCAACAGACGAGAAGTAGAGTTGACCACCTCAAAGAATCTCATCATCCAGTCGTTTGTAACAGGTACCCATGACACATCCTTCTGATTTACGTTATAGTAAGAAAGCCAGTCAGTGGAAATTACTCGTTTGTGGCTTAGTATGTTACAGAACTGCTGGGTGAATTTAATATATATTATTTACAGTACCGTTCATAGTTCATCATCATGATTATGATTATTTGTACTCACGTTTCCCAGCATTGTCATTTCGAAGGAGTGAACATGGGACGAGGACGACAACGACGACGTAGGCGTTTAAATAACCTCCTAAATACAGCAAATGCCAACACAAATAACACCTTATATTCATAAATAATACCCACAATGAAAAAAAAATACAGAGCAACTACTATACTGCGGGATAATAATAATAATGGCAGGTGAGAAACAGCCCGCGTACCTAGTGGCATTGTGCACCTTTTCAATATATTATAATGTAGAGTAATATACATGCCACTACTATGTATGTATTCATGAATGTATAATAGCACTGAAATGTGTGTGTGTGTGTGTAGTGCCGGTGCCGATAGCTCAGCTCATATAATACAGTGTAGTGGCTTCCACTTCCGGTGATTTAACCCTTCCTGTGTTTTAATTGGAACACGCTGCTGTCCTTGCCTGCTGCATGTGCCCGTGGTGTAGTAGTGGGTGATGTCGTTCCCTTTTTAAATTTCTAATGCGTGCTCACACACACACCGTACTTTTTACGTACACTAGGCTTTTGTGAGCTTCTCCTTTGTTGGTCGCGTTCATGTTGTGAATACCTTCACTTCATTTTTTGGTTGGACTATATAGCTGGTTACAACCATAACAATAATTTACTATTTCACAAACAGAACTTTATTTAAAAAAAAAAAAAAAAGAGTCTCTACAACCAACTACTACTCTATGAAACCATCGTCGCTATTATTATAGAGCCACTGGCACCAGAAAAGCTGTTTGGATTTTTTTTTCCTGCTAGAGAAGAGATGCGTGTCTTACCTTCTTCCTTGCTCGTTTTCACGTACATAATTTGTTTATATAATACCAGGCTTAGCGGGATGATATCACATTGCTAATAATAATAATAACAATAAGTATATAAGGTTATCCACAGAATATGGGAAATAACAAAGAGGGAGAGGAGAGAGAGAGAGAGAGAACAGAAGTAGTAGCGGTAAACGTTGCGTAGTCTAGTCTAACTAAACGCAGAGAGTGCCATGCTTGCCTCAATATATACCTTACATACCTGCAATTTTAAAACACATTTTTACTACTGCTATTAATGTTGTTGCTGTAATTGCTGACTTGACTTGATACAATTTGCTTTCCTTGTTTTCTTGCACACACACCACACCGACCTTTACGAGCAAGTTTTTTTTTTGTGAAAACAACCCTCCCTGTCTTGCGCGCTACTAACAAGTAACTAAACTATCTTGTCAGGCAAGCACATATTGGACAAGTGCTCTGGTGCTAAACTGCTATTGTTCCTATTTAACTCAATTGCTCAAACAAGTATATGTAATGTATGCATTTTTATATATATACCTATTATACTTACCTACGAAATAATACTACTAAAACAGTAACCATGTTTTGTCAGCCACCGTCGCTTGTTGCGTCTGACTCTGATTGCAAGAGAAATTTAAAAAAAAAAGTGGATCGTGGACGAAACGCTGCTGCTGCTGCTGGCATCGATGGGGAGTCGTCCCACTCTTTGAAATGTGTATTACTGGTCACATACAAACCAGCCTGTTCTCTATTCATGATTCATTCAAGTGATGCGTATACTATATATCAACAATGTTTTTTTTCTACATCAACGAGTTTAATTTGTTTGTACTCGAGTTTGGTTTAGCAGAAAATACAATGAGGGAAAAATCAGGTGTGTATGGTTTTTTTTTTCTCTGTAAGGGTTTTTTAAAGCTGATTGAACGTGTTGATATTACAAGATCTACTTTACATGATGATAATATCACAGGATCCGTTATACTCTGCTCCCGTTTTTCCATCGTTTCTTGATTCTTTTTTTTTTCAATGCAAAAAAGAGAAGTGAATATATTTTGCATAATATGCTGACTTTTTTACGTGTCTTTTGTACCCTTTTTAGGACTGTAATTGAGTCAAACGTAGTATTCTTTTGCGAAACTTCTTTTTTATTATTATTATTTTTTATTTTAATATTTTTTATGACAAGAGAGTATTAAAAATATCTATAAAATATACATTTTCGTTGGTATTCAAGCAAACAATGGTCTTCTTTTCAGTTAAAAAAAAGGTTACACCTTTTGAGAGAGAGAGAGAGGGGGGGAGAGAGAGATGACAGGAAGCCACATTGCACAATATGTGCTGTGTCATGTGCTATTGACATGACTTGGTTGAAAACGTGAGAATCTGCGTTGCAACGGTATGATGGAGGGATGATGATGATGATGGCACATAAATAAATTGTGCCTAGTAATTTAGCCAATTGAATGATATACACGGACAATACTAGAGGCAATTGCGGACAACGGTTATTAATAATTGACAAGGGACTATACTACTCCCCTCACTAATATCATAGTCGTCATCATCATGAACCGGTGCTATCCACATTCATAATTGGAATATAATGTTCCATTATGTCTACAATACTCTGCTGGGTGAAATTTTATATTTTTATGCCGACAGCCAATAATAATGATAACCGTACCAGATCATCCAAAAATAGTTATATATTGACATACATGTTGTGTACACAAAATTGCTGTAGTAATATAAGCATAGACTCTACTATAGGGTACACAATATACATACACATCAGAATCATCATCATCATCACAAATTTGCTAGTATACCAAATTATTTTTTAATTTAATTTTTAGTGAGTTTAATGGCCAACCAAATACCAAAGTCCATTTTCATCAACAACGATATGTAGCAGCGCAGCAAATTTTCGACACTAATTTTCCGATTTACCAAACACAAACTCACTCACTCAACTTATTTTCTTGTCTTTGTATTACACACCACTTACAAATATATTTTTTCTTCAAAAAAAAACCCAGATGTTCAGTATATTTAACAATAATGTGTCTTTATGACTTCACATAAAACGCGAGTATTTTACTTTTATTGCTTTAGCTTGGCGTAATTATGATTAATTATGAAGGAGCGACCGACCGGCTATGCTTGTGTTTTTTGCCACAGACCATGTAAATTAATGAACTCTCAAGTGTTTCACGTCAAACCTTCAAAGATTTTGAAGAGTATAATTTCCTTTCTTCTTATCATTTACAAAGTTTCATAAATAAAACCAACATCATGACACGGCATATATGTCTGTTTTATAAATGTAATATATTATGTGATAGTGATGATGCTGATAATGCAAAAAGGATCACAAAACTCCATACCAACAATAACATCCAAGCTTAAACAAATATTATGAATATCTACACCGCACCCGCGCACCAGGCTGGTTATACGTATAAATCTATTATGTATATGATATGCTGCTTTTAAAGGAATCTCTGATACTTTCTGCATGTATTTCTTCTGTGTACGTACAGAAAGTCAAAACATGTTTGTATGATAGTGTGGTTGTGTCACAGTCGATTACGATTCAAGAAGTTTGTCATGCTCGGCTAACTTTCTACTTTGCTTTTCCTTCACCAACAACATTTTACTCCAGACGAGGACGAGTTTCCTCTCTCTGGAGTCAACTTTTTTTTCTCTCTCTCTCTCCCTCTCTTTGTCTTACGAGATATATGCATCGTCCGTAAACTCGTAACCACAATATATTGTAATGTTTGTTGTGGTTGAGCTAATAGAAGCTGTGGGAGAGGTTGCCCTTTCTCAGAAAAGCATGTGTATACACATGAAAGTCACATAAACTCATATAAACAGGTAATTAAATTAAGCCGTTCTCGTACAAATTAAAGTAACATGAACAACTACTGGCTACAACATAGTGGCGAGATTAAAAAGGTTAAAATGTTTTTTTTCTTGTTGTACTATTTCTTTTTATTATGGAATTAATATTGTTTCAATTATCATTATCATTGGCTATAACTGATTATGGAACAAGGTTTCAATGATTTTGTACAAGCGTGCAAATAATAGAACCAAAACCAGACATATACGCAAGTATATACAATTATATATCTTTATTTATTACGTGTTTCAATTTAGCGTCAAGAAATTTTGCAATTTGTACCGGAGAAAACTGAGTTGGTGAGTATTGTGCATTGACCCGTGAATGCAATTTGCAGGCTTGTAGAACAGCGTGAATTAATATTTCGTCATGCTATGTAAATGTTTCCAATTTGTACTTGTGACTGACTTGAACAGTGGGCGTCAAGGCCAAGATATCTTTGGAGCTCACAATAATTTATTGAGTACATGTTTCACTATTTCTTGTATTTTTACGTAAATTTTTTATAATTTATGCCTCGTAAATAAATTTATCGACCATATCAACATCAACATCTTGTTTATTCATAAATCTGTTTAAATAAACAGGGATTACCTGAATTTATGAATTTGGTTTATTTATTTTGAGACGAGATAAAGAATGCTCTGGTGAGTTACTAATACTTCTGTTCTACTGGTAATTAGTTAGTAGGGTTTTCTAATTAAAATTTGTTGGTAATTATTATTATTTTATTATCATACATGATCTGAATCCTTTAAAACTTTCACCAAACATGGATTCGTATTTAATATCCAGTTGACACGGGAAGCCATATAAACCCAATATATCTTCCAGGAATGATTCACATCATAAAAATGCAACACTTATGGGGTATGGGGTTTCATTAGGAATATGTGGATTTTTTCACACAGAATGATGTTGGTTTATATGTTGGCAAATCATTACTACTACTGCCAGACAGAGTGCTTTAAAAAACACTTTAGAGAGGAAGTACTGCTCGTCAATTTAATGACGTGCGTATTTTACTATTCCAGAAAATACGTTGTAAATGAGAAAAGTGTATTCAAGTGTGTACCTCTAACAAACCTACCAGAAAATGAAACACTTTCAGTAGGTTTTCCGCAATAACTACGAATGAGTTTATGATCAATTTCCTTTAGCTTTTGTTCTATACCAATTCCTGTATATCATCTTAATTATATTCGTAAAAAATTATAGCTTTACCAAAAAGGTTGTTAGAGAATGTAAGACGCAAAAGATTTTGAGTTCATTTATTTGTACGTGTAGACCACCACCCTTTGTCAGCCTCACGCACTGTGTTTCGTTCCTTTATGATGATACAATGCATTAATACGGATTTTGTGTACTTTTTAGGAGACAAGACCTAAAGGCACAATATTTTTCTGCACTCTCCTTCTTTTGAAGTTTTTTTTGTATTAGTTGTAAAAAAAGTAAGTAATTTCACACGGGCACACACATTTATGCGTGGACGAAGTTACGTAGACAGAGTGGGGACCAGTCCCTATATCTATATTCCTTGTACTTTTTTTATACTTCTTTCATATCCATCTCGCTTGGGGTTTTCTGCTCGTCGTCTTTCTTCTCCTTATTATTATGTTCGTTTGAACATGACATGCCTTTTATTTCAATTTGGAACATCGTTAGTAAAAAAGTGGGAGCACGGTAAGAATCCCATAACAAAAGTTCCTGTTGAAAAAGTGTGCTATTTGAAAGATTTAGAACAGCTCTTAATTTCTTATCATACATCTACCTCAAAAACATAAAATAGTTTTGTGATCAGGAAACAATTTTAAATACCAAACCTGAACCCTGAATCATAGAAGGTTAGAGGTACAAATTTCATTTCAAGAAATCGTGTAGTAGGCTAACTGTTACCGTTAATATCACCATTTAAAAAAAAGGTTATTGGGAAATGTAAAAATTTTGTTGGAGATGGGCATACAACAAGTCGTAATAGATGATGTAACGCAGTTTAGCCAAACGGGGTTGGTGTAATACAATTGGAGATTTTTAGTTTTTGTCATTTCTGCAGTTGGGTTTTTTTCTTTTGGGATGAGGACCCAATACAATGTTAAAAGTACATCCCCTTGTTACCCATTTGAAGAAGAGCAAGAGACAGAAAGAAAGACAGGATGATGATATGAGTAGCAGTGCCACAGTAAGATTTTGCCTTTGGCAGGTGATATGATTATGAGAGCAGAAGTAATAAACACATCTTTCTAGTTTTCCTTGCACCTCATAATAATATATGCCAAATTATGGTCTAGGAAAGTACGAACCCACTTTACAACACCTTTGTTGGACGAAGTGAGGATTCGGGAACGAACTCCCAGTATTATTATTACTATCATTGCTATAAGCCCTATTATAAAAACTGCTTTAAAATGGGAAAACTAGAAAATTACGCATATATGCCTACAGTGTGTGCCAAAAATTTTTTTCCCAAGGAATAGTAATCATGCGACAAAAAAATCCAAGAATTCTAAAACTCTAGCGATAAATTTTTAGAGGTCGTATAGCAACTGCGATGATAAGACGGGAAAATTAGAATTTTCTCTCTGGCAACCAGACAGGAAAGGTGGACTTGCATATGCAAGAAACGGAAACTTTACACTTGTGTGATTGTGTTAAATTATTATTATTTTTGCGCTGTAGACAAAAATACGATGATGGCCATCATCTCTTTACCACCACTAGGATCACCACCACCCAAACTTTTAAGTATGAGTTGACTTGGGTCTAGCAGCCTAGAAGATTAATGCCAGGTTGCCTCTTTATTATTGACTTAAATGAAATTTATGAAAAAGTTACTCCTCTCATTGTAGGAGCTACACAGTCTGTCACATCATCAGATATGGTTGGTCAGTCAGCATTTAATATCATCCTGCTGTTTGTTCACTCCGATATTTTATATTATTATCTTATATTGGTACACTGCTACTGCTGTAGTCACAGACCCAGACCGACTCACTCAAGTAACGAGCGAAAAAAGAGTATCTATATCCGTCTTCTTTTCCAATTCCTGAGAGAAGTGTCTTGTTATCTTGAAGTCAAACCGGAGAACTCACATCCAGTTTGCTACCTTTTTCTTCTCCGTGGTCGTCGTCAGTGTCTACTTGACGACGACAATGACGGTAGGAGACAAGGGAAAAAAATAATAGACTTCTTTGGTGGTATAGCAATGACTTGGTGGCTTGTATACGGTGCATGACCTCGTTTGCTTTCCATCTTGTTCACTTTTTTTTCTCCTCTTCTATTTCTTCACCCCAAAAAATGCTTATTGTACAACCAGTCAGTTAGTCCATTTGGGCTGGCCGATGAAATTCCCAAAATGATCATGGGCGGACAATGTAAGAGTCAGGCTACAAAATGGCATTGTATTTTACTTACCCTCATTTCATTTTGAGTAAAAATGGTACTTGTACAAAGGCTTTAGAGAGAACTCAAATGGAACATGAAGTTAAACCAATATAGGTATATATGAAGTTGTGTGCTAACAGAAGAAAACGAGGTAATAGCAATGCTATAATAACTAACCATAAGTAAGTGACTTTTGAGTAAGTTAAATAAGTATAAAGCGAGTCTTAGAATTGTGTGGGCGTTTCAAGCCTGTTTGCCGGAATGCTAGTAGTAGTAATAGTAATAGTGGTAGTAGTAGTAGCAGCAGCAGAGAAGATGAAGAAGAAAAAACGAAAAGTCAAACTGATTTTTGTGTGATCACCAACACCAAAATCACCATCATGATGATCATGTGGAACGCTTTAATACTCAACAGTGCATTTTCATGTTGTGGCGATGGTGGTGGTATAGTGGTGGTGGATATGTGTGGTGCCATCGCTATATGGTTCTTCCTACCGATTATGATCTCTTTTTTCTTCTTCGTATTTTGCAGATGAAATGGAAACAATTTTTGTTTTCTCGTTTCTTTATCAGACCAATGAACAAGCCACACAACCAAACCAAGCAAGCAAGCGAATTTTCTGCTTGTAACTCTTGTGCACCACACTTCAATGAGAGAAAAAACCTATTAGATGACCATATGATCTTGAACAAAGTCACGTTAACTGAAAAGTTGGTATAAAATGTTAACAAGCAATTTATTAAAAGAAAAGAGAATGAAATAGCTTATGCATGCGTGATGCGTGTTTAGTTGTACTCTTTCATGCACACACAAAAAAGTTCAAGTTTCTTCGTCTTCTTATTATTCTTTGTTTTTCTGTGTTCGTAGCTGTAGTAGTAGTAGTAGAAGAACATACATATTGTAATCCTCGTTCTCACGAGATGCTCAGAGCTCCTTAAAAAAGAAAATTGTATTGCCTTGTTTTTCGATTAAGTAGCTATACACACGTAATAAGCGGCACTAAAACGATGTGTTCTGGCATCTATGGTATGTCTGCATATAATGGCATAGCTACATTTTTTTATGTTTTTTTCGAGAGCAATTGGAATAAGCTGTTTTTAAGTAACGCCTACTACTGAAAAAAAACGAACCAGGGAAAGCAGTGAGTGAGGGCAGCGCTCGCCCTGCTGCTCCTGCTGCTGCTGCAGCTATTTCTATTCTATTTCTTCTGAAATCAATAAAAAGCTTTTTGTCTCGAATTTATAACCCATAAACA
>JAHZNC010004990.1:0-15112 GCA_027744095.1 Zhuqinia jingwanae | reverse complement strand
TCATGACCATATTTAATACCCGACGCCCTTCCCAAACGGCGAAACATTTTTCTGTATTCTTCATATCTTGGCCGCTCATTAACCTCCAGCTTCTGTATAGAATCAAAAAAACGAACAAATTCCCGCGGACATTTGTGAAAAATATGTTCTCCTTTCATTCCCATCCTACACTGTATCGACGGATCACTACCTTGTAGTTCGGTCAAATTCTTGTATCTGAGAAACAGGGCAATAACGTAGGCTAATTCCTCCAGGTCATCCCGTCGGTCACTAATGTTCCTTGAATTGTTGAGTAGGGGTCCTGCATGTTGATTTGATTGCTGGTTACCACCTTCGCACATTTTCGCCAACCCAAAGTCGATGAGATAAACTGTTCCAGCTTTCTTCCCAGTTCCCATCACCATGTTGTTTGGTGAAATGTCCCCGTGAACTATGCCCGCGTCGTGCATGGTTTGGAGGCGGGTCAAAAGTTGATCCACAAGTAGGAGAGTGTCCACTATCGTAAAGGAAAAGTCCCGTTCTCGTAATTCGTCGTACAAGGATCTTCCCAACAAATTCATTGCCAGATAACTATCCCCCTTGTAAACGTCCAATTCCAAAGCCTTTGGAAATCCAAGATACCCTTCGAGATTCTTTAGAACCCAGAACTCAGTCTCCAAATACGGGCATAGTTTATTAACACAAGCTTCAGCTTCTTGTAATAACGGTGGCGGGGTTACTTCAACTGGATCCTGGAATGTAGATACTTTCACGGCAACTTCAGTGTCTGCGTCCTTGGTATCATAAGCTTTAAAGATCTTGCCAAAGGCACCACTGCCAATTACACCTTTGATGCGATAGCGCTCACCCAAAAGCGACCCAACTTTTGTTTGAACCTTCATTGTGATTTATACTCAAAACTGCTGTTTTCTGCTGCAAGTTAAAATTTCATACAAAACAATTAATTAGTAATACAATCCAAAAAGTAAAAAAAAAACTTACAATAAATACTTTATAATCTCACCTGTTATTTCTCCTTCTTATCCTCCTAGTGAAATTTAAAAAGTAATTCAATCTGAAAGCGGATAGAATTTACACAGATCCCAATTAACCAGACAATTTTTCAACGCGAAAAACGAATAGTTTTTCTGTAGTTTATGATTTCGAGTAGCCAGTCAATAACACTCGAGCTGTATTATATTTTCCCGATGACTTATTTTTTCAATGTTTTTTCTTTATACAATATGTATATATTCCAGTACTGGGTTCGCCACACTCTTCAGCTTAATTTGCAAGTTGAATAACAAAAGACAAGCTCCTAAATTATATGATGTGGTTGTGTCGTCGTAATTAAACAAACAATTACATAACACAAGTTTACTCCACTATGTTTCATTTGTACACATGCGTAATAATATAATTATCGTAACTTTCATATACATATGTATTTACTCTGCTCATTACAATGTGGCCCAACTTATCATTTGGTTTTAACGTGGACTTATCATTTGGCCCAATTTTAGTAAACACAGAGGTACCTTAAAGGAATGTTACCTTACTCAGAGACATTTTTAAGCCCTGAGGTTATGAAAAAAATTTGGATTGCTAATATAACCAACAGCAAAGGGCTAAACTTACATATGACGGTTACGTAATACATTAATTTGTTACCAAACTTTGATTAAATACGGAATTTGAGGTTAGTAACGAATGTATGATACAATTGGCAATTTACATAACAAAACCAAATTTGGGTTTTTCCTAATCCAGTAGCAATTTATTTGAATAAAATATAATTACAAACTGATACAATTAATCACTAGATGCAACTACTCTAACACGCCACGATTGCATTATTACCTCAACTTAAACTCAATTAGTTTAAAAACAAAGAATTAGCTAACGGGATAATTCAAATAGTGTCTTTATCAGCAGAATGGGACGACATCATTAAGAATCTGAGGTTTAAGCGTCGACATTTAATACATTTCGTCCAAATTTACCATTCATATTAAAACTTAATACGGTATTCAACTCCATGCATGTAACGAGCTGCATGTCGTGCATTCGCATCCCAATATTCACAATTATTTATTATACATAAAGTAATGCAGAACATTACTCTTCATTTACTATTTCATATTCATATAATATTCCATTTCATACAAAAAAAAATTTCGTTTCGCCAAGTTTTTTCTTTCTTTCTTTTTGTGGTATTCGATTCCCTAGGCTTGCCCCAACACGATATAATAAAAATCTCAGATGAATCAAAGTGCTAGCCTGAGAAAGTGTGCAAGTGTAAGCCACAACTCAACAACTGAGCAACAGCATTTTCTCTCCTCGGGATCACTTGGAAATCTGAATGAATGAATTGGACGATGCATTTATCCTCCTGGTCGCGGTATTATTCTGGGCATGATTTTCACTAAATATTTATACGCATCATCATCCTGGCCATAACATTATATATCAGAATCAGAGCAACTGCTACTACAACTTCTCTTCTCAACTACTGCTACTGGACATTGTGTTGGTGGTGGTGATGGCAAGTGACGGAAAGGGAGAGTAAAAAGATTTTGTTTGGTATTAGATTGGATTGGATGGAAATTATTTATCATTGCACACCGTACAAATATAACGTACAATGTATGAACGTGCAACTAATCCCTCGAGGTTTTACGAGTGATCACTGCTGCTGCCGTTACAAGACAAGAGGGGTCGTCCGTTCGACCCTTCTTCTTTCTTTTTATACATACATACATTACATACATACATACTTGCTCATCATCAACAAGCCATGTTCCTGTCTGTCAGCGAAAGTGAGTCCCACGGACAAAAAAAATACGAGAGCGAATTCTCCCCGTTGTTGTCCCTTTTCATTCCTTCCCTGCTTTTTTCAATTTTTTTTTTCTCTCTCATTCTCATTCATCCATTTATTCACATGTACATGTGTGCTAAGTACACACACACACACACACTCACTGTTACACACAAAGAATCCCATTATTTATGTACGACGGCCAAACAAATACAAGAAGAAGATCTAGTTTTTTGAGTTGAGTATGATTGACACATTGGTTTCCGTTTCTGGCCTCCAGAGAGATAGAAGGAGAGCAGAAATAAAATCAGCTTGTCGACAAACACACGGACATATTACACAACAATCCATCCACCCATTCATTATCTCAGCCTTGTCGTCAATAATATCATGTACAATTCTCCTCTTTGTTGAATGTTTCCGTGATGATCATGATGATGATGTGGATGTTCACGATGAAGATTCAAGTGGCAAATATCCTGTTTGTAAGTGGGTACATAATATATTATAGTTATATACTACGTGCATGCATGCATATATTTATGATTGTCGTCGTAAAATGATACTCATACTCTGTGATGGCATGGATGTGGGATGCAATAAAAAGTAGCAAATAAGCTATGTACATACATAAATATGTTAGCAAATTCATATAAAATTTAATAGTGCTATTATTATCTTCACCACACAGCTGGAAAGCATGTAATATGCTTGTAAGTGAGCTTGTGTGTGTGTGCCTTTGTACAAAAAGTGGCAAGGGACTTGGGATGGACCACTGGGCAATGTACCGCAATTTATCAATGTGTTTCGTGTCATTGTTTACATTAGCGGAACACATGTACTCCCAAATTAATCGAACAACAGCAACAACAGCAGCAGCAGCAGCAGCAGAAAAACAACATCATGAGACAGATTTTCTCCCTTTTTCACATATATACATATCGTGTTGCTGGTACTTGGTTTGATATTACTACTGCTTGCTAATGTGCATCATCATATAACATGCATACCTACATAGCTAACCTTATCACCAACATTTTCTCACTTGGTTGCTCCTCCTTCTGTAAAATAGAAACCAACCGTGACATGAGGATAAATTAACCTTCACCATCGGCACCTGTTCACTTTAGTGTATTTATATGTGTGTAAAAGGACAATAAATGTATGCGAGTTGATTGTGTGATTGTGGAAAAAAAAGGTCAGTGAAAACCTACATAATTAATAGTTTTTTTTTCTTTCTCTGAATTTCAATTTCATATTGTATGACAAAAGGGACACACATATGTACTTGCATGACATTTTAATTCCATGTTATATATATTTTATTCTGTATACTTTCACTATTTTTTAAAAGGTAGAAAATTTGAAAATTTCCAGTTCATTTCTATTCCCATTGAAAGTAATCAAAAAGTATACTACAACTACTGGCGAGCGTGTTTACCCAACTGAATTATTTTTTTATTTGCCTGAGAGGGTATTATTACTGTAGCGTCGCTTAAAAAGGAATGCTAAATTAGATTTTCATCGAGAAGGCTTTTAATAAAAAATGCAAAGTTTGGAGAGAAAAAAAAATCTGCTCTAGAGCAAAACGATCGTCATTCCAGTTTATATATTTTACCAGCTTTCTACGATGTAAATTGACCCAACACGAAAAACAAGTAAAAAAATACTACCACTACTACTCTATATACTACTGTCAAAGAGCCACCATATTCCTTTGACGATGCTACTGTTGTTGCTGATGATGATGATGAACGCTTAAAAAACGGAGAATTCCTTGGAGATTAAATCTGTGCAGAGTAGCAGCAGGAGTAGAGAGCAAAGTACACACACCATCAGCCTCAACTCAGCAGCACAATCGCAAATTGTATGTGTGTGTGTTGTATAGAGAGAGAGAGAGAGAGAGAGAAAGAGAGAGAGAGAGAGAGAGCGTGCAAACCAAACTATAAGTCAAAGCCAGCAAAACAGAAAGAGAAAGAGAGAGAATGAGAGAGTGTATAGCCCATTTGTCCATGTTTAACTAATTGTTAAAGTCATTACTAATTTCCATCAAAGCTGGTGAAGAGCGTAATATCAAGACAATCAAAAAATAAAGAGTAAAAGCCAAAAACAAGCAGAGAGGACCATCCTGCATATATGCTGCTACTGCTGGTTTAGATTTACACTCTCAACTATCACACCATCATCATGATCATCATCTTTGTCGTCGTGCTTTAAGTATAAAAAATATATATAACCTACTCGTTGCACAATATTCTATTATATTTCTATTCCCAGAGTAGCATGACGTAGAAAGTTGGTTTACAATATCATTCATAATATGTACATATATACATACATACCACCTATATGATTCCCTCTTATGATTGATCTAGTTTTTTTTTAATTCAACTGAAATGCAGTTTATGTGCATGATTCTTACTTATTATAATTTTTGTAGAGAAACATATTTAATAATAGTAGAAGTAACAGTTTAAAAAGACGAGCTCTATCATAGAAGTCATTATTGTAGGAGTTAGCAAGGCGATGATGTTGATAATGATGATGAGGCTATAAGAGTATTTTTAAAGACTTGCTTTTAAACAACTTGACTGTTCCTGCAATCCTGCTTGTATTTTGTGTGTGTGTGTGTGTGCTTCAATTCAGTAAGTCTTAATTTTCTAGCGAACTGAGCGTTTACAAATATTTACTTAGCAATCCCACATACATACGCCTTTTTTCCTCTCTCTCTCGCTCTCTCTCTCTCTCTTTCTCCAGTGTAAATATAACCTTTTAATTTAAAAGCTTCTCCGTCGTTGTCGTCGTCCTAGCCCTAGCCCCTTGTTCTTTCATTCTCCTCTTGTGTTGTTCAACGAGTATTAAATCCATTATAAAATGGGAATCTGTTCAACTGATCGTGGAATTTTGAGACAGTTATTAAGTGAAATGTATAAGGCAAGAAGAGTGTGTACTTGTACGATCATCACTTGAAAAACCACTTCTTTGATTGATTTACTTGAAAGTTGGTACACAACAGGAAGGATAATTGTGGAAGAAAATGATGAAATCATCTTTTGCAAGGATGCTATTGTCAAATTTCCTAGAATTAATTTTATCTTATTTACACTTGACAACAATGTGGAACCATATAACTTTTTTTTTTAAAGTTTTTTTTTCTGTTTCTGTCGTAATCCATTATATATATGCCAGAAAATTTCAGGTTTGAATTTCAACGAGTAAATTGATTTGAACTCTGGTGAAACTCGAGAATGTTGCCAAACGCCAAAACCGGACCCTACCGTATATATACCTTGCAAACCTGATCCCCCTTTAATTATTTCCTGGATCATGATATTGTGCATAGTAAAATATTAATTCAATGGTATAATAATGAGATGGGAGTCAAAACCGATGGGATGGAAGTAATATAAAATGAGAAAGGGTTATTTACGGGCGCGTGTGTGTACAGGAAAAAAATGAGCTAAAGTTTACAAAGTGGAAACAAAAATAAAGGATCCAAAAAAAACGATGATCATGAATGAGAGTATAAAAAGTCGGATTCGTGCAATACCAGTGTGCCACACCACCGGCACTAAACACAATTCAAAATACACACCGACAGGCGCACACACACACACACACATACACACACACGGCAGTTCATTATATAATTAAAAGTTATTCAGCCCCATCTCCTCTCTTTTCTCCAGTTTACTTACTTTGATTTGATTCCACTACTGCTGCTCTAGATGATGATGATGATGATGATGATGAAATAAACGAGAGAAAATAGATTGGTAAACAGTTGGTAATTGTTTGCAGAGCAATCTCAAGTTTCTCTTCATTCAGCCATCATCATCATCATCATCCATCCATCTGTTGATGATCATTCCTCCTCCACAAACCAAAAATAGTGTGCTTTCTTTAGTAGATTCATTTCAGTATCTATCTCTTCTTGGTTCCTCTCCCAAAAGATACCTTCTCAACAACAGTTCTACAACATGTATGAAAAGATGATGATAAGTAAACTACACACATACTTGGGTGAGCGTGAGTGTATCATCATCATAACCATAAGGGAATGAAAAAAAATATTAAAATTTGTCTTTGAATGATATGATGATAGTAATGATGTGTTGATATAATGTGATTACACATTATTTGTATGATGTGTTGATCATTATTACCTACTTTCCATTCCAACGTGATATAATAATAATAATAATAATAAAATGCTACTGACACGACGCTCCTCCTGCCGCCGCCTGCCAAAAATCCCATTCGTTCTGACTGATGTGTATATGATGATGATGATGAGGATGATACAGATCACGCGATAAGGACACAACAACGACGCCGCGGTGCTCCTGGCTTTTTATCTGGTTTGAACAGCCCCGTCCCAAATTTAAATATCCATACAAAATTTGAATAGGTTGTTGGCTCAAATGATGGATTCATAATTTTCCTCGACATTTCCACGGAGGATTAATAACAATAGCTGTCAGTTTACTTGTACGAGCTAAATGATGTATGCATACTTAACATTATGCAACTCCTTTACTACGTTGCTAGGAAAAGTAAATAAAAAATTGTGTACTAGTCTTCAGAACAGGATAATGATAAGCATAATAATTCCCTCATTTCCTGCATATTATTATTGAACAGGATCTTGAAACATGCATGTAGGTATATGGCTTATACATAAAATCTACTCATAAGCGTTTACTGTGCTGCAGTGCAATTTTGAGACGAGAGAGAGGCTAAAGAAAACAGAAGCACAAAATGTACTTGTTGTAAATGTTGTTACAAAATGTATGTAAAACAGAGAAATTAATCTGTTGTCACCTGATTCCCAGTCCCCATCCTTATTTTCTCCCCCTGACATGATGTAAGCAAGTACACTATTACAGATGCACATTTTGTTGTAATATGTGGAGGTTTAAAAAGACATGGGATTTTCGAACTGGTCATTCAATAAAATACATTTTTATGTTGTTTTTCTAAAAGGATTTACGACTCGTTCTTCTGCTGCCACTACTACTACTGCGACTGCTTGACTTGCTTCCTCCAGTAGCATTTTAACAGCTTTTGAAATCAACCAAGTATTTATGTAGCAGAAAAAAAAGAGAGCAAAAAGTAAATCTTGTGATGACAACATTATGATTATTATTATTGCCATCAGAGATCATTTGTCTACTACACTGTAAGTCCTCCTCAACATTGCTTGTATTCTTCTAATCCTTTTTCTGTCCTCGTCAATTTGACTGCGACATTTATGTGCAAGAAATTTATGGTGACTGGTCATCATTTTTCCCATGTCATCCGACAAAGTACACAGTAATTTGTCAAATGACAAGACTACTACAACAGCATAACAATAATAATAATATGGTTGTCTTTTCTCCTTTCCCCAAAAATACTTTGGACGTGGAAAAAGAAGGAGAACAAATCCAGGGTGTTTTTGTTGCTTCATAAAAGAACATCATTATTATTTCTTCTGCTTTTCAACTCTCATTTTACTTGTTTATTAATAGGCAGTTTTTAACGACAAAAAAAATGAAGTTTGCAGTGCAATATATGTACATAATATTTATATAAGTAGTTACATACATTGCTATTTTGCTGTTGTTGTTACAAGGTTTATTTATGGTTTATTGCCTGTTGATATGTAGGCACTCCAGACAGCTTTTCCACTCATCTCATTCAACATTGTATATTATATATTTTGCGTGTGCATATTACCCTGCTGCTGCTGCTGCTACTGTACAGAACGACAAACCAATATTATAATATGTACCTCTATTCATTCATTTATCCACCATCACCGGACCGACGTTCCTTCTTGTTGTACTTCCAATGATCTGATTTCCGTGGTATGGTTTTGTTTGTGTGTGTGTGTGTATGTGTGTGTGTGTGTGCACCTAGTTTGGCTTAGTCTTGTGCGAGATCATGTGTCTCACAGCATGCGTCTGTTGTTGATGAATGATTGTCCCTACAGAACTTAGGGATGAAAATCATCTCATCTCTCCTTTTCCAATTTTACTCTTTCCTGGTATGTGTGTACTGCTTCAATTCAGCTCACTGCACATAATAATAATATATGTATTGTATGCATAATTGCTGCCGTATGTGTTGCATTAAACATTATAATGGTTAAATAATTATACAATAAACACACACATCTCCTAAATACATCCAATTTTATCATAATGACAAGCTAATCTGTTTCTAACGTTATGTAATAACTTCAAAATATTGATGCATAAATGTATCCAGAAATGGAATGCCGTTTAAAAAGTGTTTTGAAATGCCAGAGATATAAACCATTCAAAGGCTTTCGTGTACATGTATTTATTGTATCACGTTCCTCACTTTTTTCTAAGTAGGTAAGTTGGGGTTTCTAAGAAAAGACAAAATGCTTGTACTCCTACTCCTTCCTTTCTGATTTCATAATAAATTATAGCGCTGATTTGTACTTCCTTCCCGTGTATTTATTTTGGAGACGTTGACGTTGTTGTCAATCAATGATGATGAGTTATCTTTTTAAACCGAAGCAGATCGCTTAATGACGCGATAATAGTACTTGGGGGATACAGAAATATAACGACTGCAAAGATTTTTTTTTCTTTAAAAATAAAATGTATACTTTCTTCCGTCACCATCTGTATAATAGTATATAAACCATACACTATACATCTTTTTCTATCGAAATATATTTACGTATAAAAACGCTTTCAAAGACTGAGTGACAAAAATTAGTGCATTTCCTTAAAAACTGAACAAAACAAAAATCCCAATTCCTTTAAAAAAAAAATTAATTTTAAAAAATATTCCAAAATAATCATCCACTTAAAACACATATAGGAGTTAAAAGTTTTAACAGTTGGAAACAACTAGTTGTGATTTTTACGCAAAAAATGTGACTCGGAACATGGCGTAGGCAAGTATTGGCTAAATATGACAATTTACGATGGTCTGATTGTACTTCTTAAAATACGTTTCCTACACACATCCCGTGTTTCAGGACACCAGCTCGAAAGACAAAATGTATTTCATGGCAAGTGAATAGCATATAGCATCTCTAAATTTAAAATAATAAAAAGCGTGTAGAAAGTACTCTTAGCTCAACACCCCAAACAACATCAAGTTTCCCATCGCTTCCAACATATACATTTGGAAGGGAAAATGTAAATCCGAGATTGAGTTAAAAAGTTGACATCTTTTCTTACTTACTCCATTTCTCGATCACTCTACCCATTTCCTTGCGCCCTTGATGTCGCCGTAACACTTCTTCAGGAGTAGTGGGGAAAACGATATATGTCCTCGAGAAAGCAGAAGAAGATCAATGTGAGTGGTTCAATTCGTCAAGAAAAGGAAGGGAAAGCAAAAAAAAGGATGACGACTAAGGCACACGTAAAAGCAAGACACCACTTTTTTCATCTTGAAATATTTGCATACGAGGGCATACACACTGAGTAATGTACACAATTTTTTATATGTTTTGCCTGTTGTTATACTTGTAGGTTTTTTTTGGTAAACCCAACATTGGAATGCAACAATGATCTCTGATCTGATCATGTGTTGCTTGTTGAGTATCCACACACACACACACACAAGCAACCAAAGAAGACTGAAAAAAGAAGAAAGAGTGAATAGAGATTTATTTGTCAGAGAGGAAGGCAGAAGTCGATGGAAATGTAGTAGAGAATGGGTTGTGAAAGAAGTGGATGATTTTTATGGATGAATCTGGATTTACATGGAGTATGTGGTGGTGGTGGTATATTATGTGCACATAGCCAAACCAAAGTACAAACATGGAAAAATCCAAAGGTTTTGTTGCCACATGTATGTATGCTGTAGTACCATCACCACCACTGCTCTTGTTTGCACAACCAGCATTTTATTTTTATTTTACCATCACCACCGAAATAAACAGATCAGGACGGATCAAGATCAAACAACTTGAAAAGATTTGGAAAATGATTGTCCATCCACATGGAATGGAAGAAGAAAACCGTTTGATAATGGATAAAAAAAAATATTGTCAGCCATATTATTGCACCTTAACACCATGTCATGTCCACATTTTTGAAAGATATGTAATGTAACCATATGTTTTTTTAAATATAAATTGGACCAATTTTCACTGCAATTTTCATAGCAACCACAAACTAGTAAAGCCGCATTATCGAAGTATTAAAAAATATTTATTTATTGACAATTTATAATAAATTGCGATAATTATGCGTATGAACAAATTTGTTTTGGAAGCTATGTACTTAAAAAGGTCGAATAGAGCGTTTATTTTTCAAAAAAAAATTTTTTGTTGTAATGTAATTATTATTCTTTTTTATTAATAATTCTATTAGGTTTGATTATGTTTGTCTATTTCTCAATGCAATAGCATCCATCACAGTTGTTACAACTCTCATCGCGGTATGCCTTTAACTAATGAAATTTTTCTATGAAGCGTGAACCTTTTTTTTAACGTGAAATACAAGAAAGGTCGGCTTTTACTGCAACATATTTTTTTGTAATATGATATACCGGATTTGTAAAGAAGTTTATATATGCCCGAGTGAGATGGTTATAATATAATAATGGTAGAAAAGGCGGCTGCAGCGGTGGTGGTGGTGGTGGCATTGGTATCATTTTCATTTCACTTCACACAAACACGCATACTTTATTCTTAATATGCTCAAGTTCCATTTTAATGGGACCTAAGGATCATTTTTGATATAATATAGGGTCGAGGTAAAAGTGTCCGTATGTCCAAACTATGATACAAACAACACCAGGTTTGATTTTATTAAGCATCACATTGATTCAGGTCGTCCTTTAGAATAAATTTGTTTATTCTAAATTATTTACCTATTTATTGTGATGCAATTTAGTTTACCATAAACTGACCTAGCCAAAGCGACTTTATGCATTTTTTCGCAAATTCATTACTATTAAAAAGAAATATTGAAGTGTCATATAATTCATCTATCATTATGCTCCGAATCACCAGATTGGAACTTGTCTATACTCTGATCTGGGGGATTTACTATCAATTCATTACAACAATATGTGCCGCCGCAAGTACAAAGTAAACATTGTTACTTTTCCTTTTGTATGTAGTATGTTACATGAATATATTATATTATATGTTTGTGTAGAATAAGTATCCTCCGAGTTTGTAGAAAAATATATTATACTACCTACCTATTCATCTCATCATCCTCATGTTACAAATTTTTTCTTTTGTGGTCGGCCCTCTGTGTGTGTATTAAAAAAAATGACACCCGCCTGCTCAACAAAAAAGGAAACAAATGGGTGCAATTATAACATTCTTGTTTGTTAATAATTTTGTTTGTTAGTTAAAAAAGAGCAAGTCCTTTTCAAATGAAATGTAGCAATTAAAGAGAAACCAAGTATTATCATACATTTTACGTTTATACATACAGAGCATAATATTTAGTTGTTGCGTTCATTTACAATGACGTTTTATGTCAACGTGTCACGTCAACGTTACTGTCTATATTGTATGTTCATGTTCACACCATCATGTCATCGATAACGCGCATTTTAGTATGTCTGACGCGGTATCCTTTTTACGAATTAGTGAAACCACATCAAAGCAACTCAAACAAGCTTGTAGTCTAAATTTTTCCATATTTAGATTGACTTGTGTGAATGATATTGTTTATTGCATTCAAGCCTACCCACAGAAAAAAAAGGTCTTTTTTTAAACAGAAACAGATGTAAAAACGCACCGATTTTGAGGTTATGGTTAACATTAACAATAACTATTTTTGATTATAGGGACTTTTTTTTGTCACTATTCGTTTTTACTATACAGCCAATTTATTCATTAGTTTTACACAAAATAATTCCCTGAAGGAGGAGAAGAAGAAGAAGCGCGGATTATTAGGGGAAAAAAAGACTTGTTTGACGTGACGTGTGGTCCGTAACAATTTTTCAACCTTCAAGAAAATCTCATTATTTGCTTTTTTATTTTTTAACCCTTCTTCTTACCAACATGCATATTAAATAAATGGCCATATTTCACCTCTCCTTAAACTCATACTTCTTCTTTTTACATTGCATAATATATCATCATATTATCAGTATATATATATTATCTCATCATCAGTCAGTAGGAAGCATGAAAACGTTGAACACAGCACACAAGTAAAAACAGGAAAGGTTTAACAAGCGTAAATGAATGACAGTTTGGATTTGGATGAGAAAAAAAAAGGTTGTAAATGTTAAATCCTCCTTTACTCAGCATAAAACATATTTTGTAAACAACTGTGCCCGTGTAATTGAGAAAAAAAAGTACACAAGATTATTGACCAGGCTTTAACCCGATGATGACGATAATAATTTCTTTTCTTTTTTTACGCTTTTTGACGGCGTTGGTTAAACACAAACTACCTAATCATTTCTCATTCATTACTCGACGACAAATATTTAACACGGCTATTCATTATTGTAGAGCACTAAATATAATACGCAGTCATTAGCCAAACAACATTATTTTTGCGGTTTGTTAAAGAAAAAAAACTGTAAGTGAAACAGAAACAGACTTTTTGGAGAAGAAGAAGAAGAAGAGAGAAAAAAATGCCGTGAATTGAACTGTTCCATTATTATTTGCATCATGTCATGCGTAACGTTGAAACATTTTTACTTAGAAAACTAGATAGCGAGAGAGAGAGAGAGAGAGAGCACATATTAGTATGGCGTGGACTCTTTTCCTTCCTTCTTTTCTGTCCTCCCTATTTGGTGACTGGTTGAATGGTGGTGGTGGTGGTGGTGTGCGTTTCGTTGGTGCTCTATGTTGCAGTGGTCCAGCTGCCTTCTAAAAAGCCACAACCGGTTTCCCACTACATTTTGCTTCTGTGCAGATGTGACTCACACACGCAAACACACGCACTCACAATATGAATATGTAATACACACACACACACCGTCAATGTCACTGTTCTTCTTCTGACTTGGCTCGTTGGGCAAGTAGATAGTGGGGCAAATGAGAAAAAGAGTTTTTTTCTTCGAATTTCCACACTTTTATAGAAACAATAAATGGTATTGTTGAATTTTTTTGTGTGTGAAAAAGCCGAAATATATATCCGACAAAAGACTTCAATAATTACTTTGTATTTATTGAGGGTGTTCCAATAATATGTATTTTAGTTGACCATACGCACTTTTTGGATATTTGCTTGACTCCCTTTTGTCGGATCCAGTGGTCATCCAAATAAACAATAAAGAACAATAATAAATGTATATGTACATGTTGTAATGGATACTTAATCCGACCGGATTTAGGGAGCTGTGATTCCTTTCGGCGTAAACCGGGGCTGGTGATCATGATGATGATGTTGGATATTTCACTTTGAATCAATTTTTGACTAGTTAACGAGCATGCGGGGTGTTCTTCTTTTTCCTCGGAAAACAAAAGGGAAACCGATATAAACTACTTCCATAATTGCCAGTTACAATGAAGACTAATTGTTTCTCATTATTAATATTGATGGAAAGTCATTATGATTTTTTTTCCTTCCGAAAAGGGAATTTTTCTACACTCTCTTCATCATCACCGTTGTCAATATTTCAACCGCCGCAAACGTGCACTGAACCATGTCACTTTTTCGGTAAAGTTTTAAAGAGTCCGTAAAACCCTGTAAGTGGTGCGTAATGACGTCCCAATCTTTTTCTTCTTCCAAGTGTGGCCATTTACATAAGAATAGAAAGAAATGATTCAACTCACCGCGCAAGGAAGTCTTAATGAGAAAAAAAATGCCGATAGACACAGAGTCCCTCTGTAAATATCAACAAGGATAATTATAAAGAGAAACATGAATGATTTTGCTTCATGTGTGAAAATACAAGTAAACGGCTCAATTCTTTTGCGACTTTTGTCGCTTTTGCGGTACATCATCACCGCACTCTAATGTACATGTACTACAACAGCTCTTCATAAAGTTATTATAATTGCTATTATTGTCTTGTAGACAGCCAAAATAACACATGCAAAACTGCGTTTTAGGTAGTCGTCTTACATCCAAACAGTATGAGCATTTTGTTGCACAATGAGAAAGTTGCTCATTAAAACTTGCTCGGTAATAATCATGATACGAGGATGAAGACGATCTGATGAGCTTGTGTTTCTCTAGCATTTTTGCAATGCAATCAGTAGTGGTACCTTGAAAATCCAATTTTCCCTCCATTCAACCTATACTCTTTCTCTTCAAGCTTCGTTAGTTCTTAAGATTCCATGTCATTTAAGTACAACGACATCCTATGGATGTGCAATGGTGGTGAATATAGTGTATGGTCTGGCGACTGTGT
>JAHZNC010004989.1:0-12205 GCA_027744095.1 Zhuqinia jingwanae | reverse complement strand
ATATTTTTCAAAAGCTCTTCTGTTCTGGTGTAATTTATTATGTGGTTTTCCAGTATGGTCTGGTGGTGTTGAAATATGAATTTGGATTATATTAAGGAATGGATATGCGTATGTCGTATGTACCATATTGCTTACCTGTCTCAAAATAGTGTAAATAAATACATACTCTCTTGTTCACTTTTGCTGAATGAATTATAAATTGAATGGGATCCGGTTTCGTTTTGAAGCACTTTTTATTTGTGGTGTAGGTGTAGTAGCTGGGAGGACACAAATAATATATATAAAATGCGACGTTATATATGGCGTCTACTCCTGTCTACCTCTCTCTCTAGGCAATCCAGAGAAGTTATTTTAAGTAGCAGATGAGCAAATAAAAAAAGTAAGAAAAAACAGGAGAGGATAATAATAGCATTGTTTTTGTAAAGTGGATGTTTACATGAGTGGCCTGAACTGTTAGCAGTTTTGATTATTAGATTTGAGTGTCAAATTAGTAGTTTCCTCTAGTTTTTCTTCTTTTTCTCCGCAAAACACATTTAAAAAAAAAGTACCATCATTCATGAATGCTTATTAAAAATACAAGTACATGAGATTTTATAGAGTATAGAGCATGTTTGCCAAATGGCAAGAATGATTTTACCCTTTGGATGGGAGTAATTTGACAGATATGTTATTACGATTATTTTATTACGCCGCTAATTTGACATCTTTCTTTATCAACATGCCTCTTTACGTGAGTCGTCCGTCTGTCGCAGTACATGAGTACACCCAGCTCAGTCAATCATATTTTCGTAGATGAACTTTCGAACTGTCAGATGTCGTTGAAATGTAAATATGCTGATAGCATGGAAAAGCAGTAATAAAATTATGGTTTAATTATAAAATTAGTAAAATGTGCTGAGTCATCTATCCTACTATACTGTAAAAAAATCTTCAGTTGCATTTAAAAAGACTATAAAAATAATGTACGAGTGAATTAACGTAACAGAATAATTGAATTACTGTTTTGATAACTTGGAAACGCTTTTACGTACGTGAGTACACGTACCCAAAGTACCCCATGACATTTGATTTTACTATCGTAAAATTAAAAGTTCATTATCAGTATGTCCTGCCATAATAAAATTGAATGAATGAAAATACTTTTAATCATTCAATCGGACGGTGAAAACGTAAGGAATTGTGGCGAAAAATGATTTGTTTGATTATTAAACTTAAACAGTTGGGTTAAATATAATTTATTAACACGTGCAACATGAAGTTAGGGCTTTTGGAGTGGTTTATTTATATGAATGCAATTCACCACAACAATGGGAAATTGTGCGTACATATTTCAAGGTGGGAAAATTGTCGCTTACCTCCACAGGTTCACACTTTAATTTTTTTGCGTTAAGCTTTGTAGTTTGGAATTTGGAAACTGTGTGAAAGTTAAATTAAACTGAGTTGGACTGAAACATGCAAACGCAATTTTGTTATCACTTTATAATAAGTAGGTAAATATGATTGGCAAAATCTGCGGCGTTCATTTTTCTGCGTAAAAAAAAGTTCATCCAGGGATACTCGCTGGTTATTGCCCAGTTGTTAACCTGATTATATATATTTTTTTGTACACCAATGAAAATATGATGTACATACTACTTGGTAGTATCTCTAAAGTCTACTGACGACGTGACGTTATAATCTTCTCTGAAATTCAAGTGAATACAAAGAAAGTACATATAACATTTATAGCTTACACAACATTGAATTGTGTGTACGTATTAATTATAGGTACTCACAGTTCAATGTTGTAGGTTAGTCTAGTTAGGTATATATCAGTATTATATGACTTGATTTTAATGAGGTTTCCTTTTTTTCGCTGATCTAAACATTTCTTTTTTAATCAGTACCATTTTAATCGGTACATACATACGGTTACATGAAAACAAGTTACACAAAAAACATCAAAATACATTTACATGAATTGATCCCTAACCTCTTAGATCAGCTTATATTAGCTGTTCAGTTCAGTAAACATTGATGATTAAACTTATTTTATAGGCATACTGTATGAAATACAACTAAATACGTATATGCACACAAAAAAGAATACTTTTTTTGCGTTGGACTTTTGATTCCCTCTCTGTCCCTCTCTCTCTCTCTCTCTCTCCAGCTGTAGATAGGTACTCATGTTAAACTCATTAATTACACATTTAAAAAAGTTCATAGTAGAATAATGTGAGAAAATGACCCTCAAATGAAAACATTTTATGGTACCTATTTACTTCGCTTCGGCTTGAAAAAAACTAACGTCACAATGTAATAATAATGAATAATTGTTTACGACCACTTTCATATCAATCATGGTTGAAGTCGTAAAATGGCAGTTTAATAATCTATAAAAATTACAGGTGGAAATTGCTGGCTTAGCATGAATCGGAATGGTCGATGTACTTCTCTCGTGAAGACAGGTGTCAGTCAGGAGGAATGTTGTGGGTCGGGCTCGCTTGCCAACTCTGCAACAGCCTCTTGGAGTGACGGAGAGCTGCTGACCCCAAGCTCAATATTTTTCATGCATGTTCAAGGCGGAGTTCCCTGTACACGTTGCAAAGGTAATTATATTTTTTTTTGTAGCGTCCCACCTTGCGTGTTGCCCGATATGTAGGTATTCATTTTTATAAATTAAGTCATAAAATTTGCGTACCCAACAATAATCTAACCTAAATTTATCCTATGCTATTTTTGCATCCTGTAGAGATTTTTAATTTAAGTCAACATGAAATCTACGTACCCGATACCCTGACATATTTATCATCATCGTATTAGTACCTTGAGAGATTTTTAACTTGAAAACGACCGTGAAATCTGTGTACCCGATAACCCATCGTGTTATTGGATACATCGCATCCTGTGGTGATTTTTATTTGTAGGCATGAAATCAACGTACCTGATAACCTTTATTTGTCTTCCACTCTATAGCAACTTGTGACGGTGTCCAATGCACAGACAATCAAAAATGCGTGCTACGAAACGGACTGCCCAAGTGTGTATGCTCACCCAACTGTGCCGCATTCAAGATCCAAAGTGGCATGCAAAATTACCGAGGATTTGTGTGTGGGTGAGAACAAAATTTATGTGATTTGAAAATATCTATACAAAAAAAACATTGATATCCGGGATATTTACGAGTATTTTTAAATGGTTGATCCTTTTGAGTGTAGCTCTGATGGACGCACGTACAAGTCTCCCTGCAGACTTTTGAAACGAGCGTGTAGAAAAAAGGAAACTGGTTTGTCTATCAGCTACTACGGACCATGCCGGAGTGAGTGTAATTTGCTATAGTTATATGTATATTATGCAAATTTTTTGTCATTTAGTTGAGTCAGTCAAAAAAAAACTTGTTTGTTTTAATATTTTTGTTTTTCTAGCGTCCTGCGCAAAAGTCACTTGTCCAGGTAAGAAGCGTTGTCTTCTGGACCAGAACATGAGACCCCATTGTGTCAACTGTACTTTGCAACGCAAATGTCCAGATACGAGGGAACAGAGAAGATCACCCAGCAGAGCATTTTGTGGAGTGGATGACATCACATACCCATCCATGTGTCACCTGAGACAAGCAGCTTGCAGGCAAGGCAAGGCCATTCCAGTTGCATACAGAGGGCTTTGCAGAAGTAAGCAAATTAGGATCATTGTTTCCTTTACGATTATTTCTTTTTGTCATGAGAAAGCAAAATACTTAGTTAGGTATTTATATTTTTTCATCATCATCTTAATTGCTGCCTACGTGGCCAATGAAATACTGAAGAAAGGATTATCTTTATTATTTGCAAAGTCAGTGTGTCTGCATTCCTGAACTCTTTATCTGTCAACATAATTTGATGAGTATGGCTTCAAAAACAATACCAACATTTTTTGGGACGAGCAAGCATTTTGCTATCCGATTATCACTAGTGCCAAAACAACAAGTTTATAAAACAACGTCACACATTCTTAGAAAGTTTCGAGTTCTTTTTGGTAAATAAAATAAACAAAAGTTGAAAATATAATGAAAAAAAAAGAACTTGTTATGTACCAGCTTCAGCAACAGTAAAATAAATCAAGCCGAAGATATCAAAAGAATTTTGCCTTCTGCATAACAGGTTACCTTTTTGTCGATGTTGGTTTTGTTTTGTAACGCACTTTTTATTGTTTACCCGTGGTTTAATTGCTTCATGTTTTTTCTTTGTGCATGTGTGTGTGCTTTTGTGTATCGCAACATGTCATTAAAATTCAATATTAATTTGTATGTATTGTATATGTACAGAGCGGGCGACATGTGAAAACATCAAATGTCTCGAGGGACAAACCTGCCTCAGGGAACTGAACACAAGTAAACCGAGATGTGTGACATGTTTCTTTCGTCCAAGATGGTGTAAAGCCAACCCAGGAAGATTTGAGGCTCCCCTTGGACCAATTTGTTCAACTAATGGAAAAAGTTACAAAAACTGGTGTGAAATGACGGAGGAAGCTTGTTCCATCGGGACGGCACTGGATACCAAGCATTTTGGGGAGTGCAGACCGGAAAATTCGACATTGTCATCCTCATCAGCGTGGGAAGAGGACGGGGTAAATTATGGGGAAAATGAGTTGATTGGACATTAAGTAAAATAAATAATTTATTTCAAAGAGATTATTATTAATAAATTTCTCTGTCATGCAATCTGTAAAAAAAATTAATGATGATGATAATTCCCTTTACTCAATTATTTTTTAGCTCCATAATAATTTTAAAATAATGTAATAATCGTAGTCTTCACTTCCGAGAAGCAAAACCTATGTACAACACACACCGCGTGGCTGGAACCTGTGGAATTAATAGTTTTTATTTTGTACATAAATATTTAATATTTTATTTTCGAGGTAGAGACTGTTCCTTACAGAAATTGAATGTGAGGAGGACTTTTTAAGACCAGAACCATGACCAGTCGTTATAGTGAATGAGGATGAAATACCGTGTGTAATTTTTTTTTGAAGACTGACAATTGTGAACTGAATTTTTTTTTGAACCTGTGGTCCACTAGTACCCTCTATAATTTATAGTGTAGCTGAAAGGTTAAAGGTATTTTTAAAAAAACAGACAAGTTGACAACTGTAAGTAAAGGAACGAATGAAGTATAAAAAGCAAATCAGTATTTTCTGGCTCAGGCTCAGCTTACTTAATTGAACATATAGTGCGGATTGTGCATGAAATATACGTGCAGCAGCAAATCTCTCGCTGTGTCCTTGAATTGTTTAGTTAATTTGTAAAGTACAAGGTACCTGGAAGTAATCCTGCATAGTAATGTTATCATTTTTATAGCGTGTTGCGCCGCAAAATGCGTGTTTGTGTGTCCGTATTATATGTGTGTAGGCAATTTAGAGTCATTTTTAGGTATGTTATAAGTTTTTTAAATTTAAAATACATGCATCGAGTAAAAAAACGCATATATATTGTCTTTAATTCTTAAACAAAGTTACAAAATAAATAATGTTGTTTTATGATTAGTTTTTAATATATTTTTTTATTTAAGTTCATGTTAAATTTTAGATCGAGATTTTAATAATCAGAATATGCCTAATTGTTGCATTGTCGTCAGAGGAACCTCTGTTAATAAAAAGGTCAAATAAATATTATTAGTATGGATCTTGATCACTGATCGTTTAAATGAATTATTTCGTTTGTCATTTCAATACTATGGTATGTATGTATTTATTGATTGTCATTTTGTTTGAAATAAAATTTTGTTATAAAAAATATTACATAAAAAGTTACTTTAGATCACACGCTCAATGGTAACACAATATGATCATAAAACATGTTTAAGTCGTCATTAAATATAAACCCTTTTTAAACAAAAACTATATACACATCGCCATGAATTATCATGATAAAACCTAAAACTATATGGTCAAATTTTTTTTCTACGTCAAGACCAAAACAATAAACATGAAAATAACATAAACATTTGAATAACTTTGACATAATGTGTTATTATAGGACTAGAATTGATGGAAAAACCTAAGTTAGGGGTAGTACGTTTGATTGCACAAAACATTACGTGACTGACTAACAGTTAACTACAAGAATATTGGGAATTAATTATTAATAACTCCTTCTCTTTTTTATATCGAAAACTGACGCGAGGCTTCTTCCAAGTTTCAGAGTGTCTCAGTTTTTCGATTTACGAGTGAATGTATTTGAGTAGCCTTGTATTTGAATTTCTTCATATTCCCATCTCCGTTCCAGTCTGAAGTACATGACACGTGAGAAGGAAGATTTAAAAATAATAATAATTAGGAACAGTTCATACATATATCCCCATTCATCGACAAGGAAAATCGAAACAATTTTAATTAATTTTTTACCGGCATTCGTGACCACACAAACGACTGCTGCAAGTCTCGCACGGAAAATGACAACCAGGGCAGGTGGGAATTAGGCAGTCACACTTTTCCAAAATTATTCCATCCTCTGTAAATTTTGTCATTCTGTCAAGGAAACAAAACAGTGCCAGTAGAAGATACATTAATACTAGAAGAATATTCAACTCAAATCTTTTTTGATTTGTTGCGATGTGATTGATTAAATTTACATGCATACTTTTTCTTTATGTTCCGCTGATTTGGATCAAAGTCCTTCATAAACTTCATTTCATCCTGAAACACTAATCTTTCCTGCAAAAATATACAAAAATGTACATTTAACATTGCATGTTGACGTTTTTCTTATTATAAAAGATGCATATATACGATGATATATGGGTAATATGAAACAGTTATTGAACTGCACACCTGATTAGTCATCGGATCTTCCTTCGTCTTGGCAATACTGGCAGCTCCAGCTTCACTTTCACCGGGTTCAGTAGTAGTAGTAGTGTTATTATGTGTGCTATCAACATCCATCGGAATTACTCCCTCGTCTTCCATTTTTCTGCGCTATTGAAAAGTCAGAATGTCACGTACAACAATGTAACATCAAGCACAATTGAGATTGTCACAGTAATAACAAAGGAAACCATACATTTTTCTTGAAAATTGGTTGATGGCTAACACTATTGGCTTACGTTGAGGTGAGAAACAGGTACGCCTCTCAAGTTCAAGTCTCAGAAACGTGTATACCACATGCAAATTTGTACTTTGTACATTAGAAACGAAGAAATGGTCTATAGTTGGAAGTTGGAAGGGACGTGCGTAGCCCTTGAGCACACCAGCAGAGAATACGTATTATTTATAACACTACCTTCACAACAGGAAGTACAGAGAGCTAGTGATGAGATTACTCAATATATATAATGCAATAATGATCTGCTGACCTTTTGATGATCTCCAAACCCAAATGTCTATTATCTACGTGTACGTATATCCGTATATGTGCAGGTATACGTGTTATATGTACCGGAGTGGGAGTAGTGAATGGACTTTTTTCCAATTTCAGTCGATATAAATGCATTGTATTTTTCATACCTTAATAGTAGAATAGCTCATCTATACACAAAAAGCTCCGCACACTTTTACACAACTCGTCGTATTCCTAATCCTAATTCCTTTAAGGTACTACATATGTTTACTGAGAGGGAGGATAAACATAAACGTCTTCATTTATTGTAGAAGCGCCAGCTAGTCTGGAGTCCGGACTTGGTTGATGAATCATCATTGATTGATGATGATGTACCTATTTTATATACATTATGCATTAAGGGAATCATTTACATGAATATTACATATTAATTGATTTTTGGCACGGTATATTTTCACATTTACTACGGCATTCCACATTCCACTATAGTTTTTTTCGGCCACAAAATGCCTCAATTGTCTCACCTACTCCGGCTATTCTACTACACGGGGCAAAATGAGTTTAAAAGCATACTTTCTGTAAATAAGTACTCAACAAAGAAAATACCCTAGGGAAATTAGGTACTCATCATGCCATCGTCATCAAAAAGAATGCACAACGCAGTAGTCCTGAGTCCTGATGTATAAATTACTAATGATTAGATTTGCAAGTACAATATCACAAACTTAAATAAAAAATTTAAACAATACTATATTATTTGTTATTATTATTATGCTATGATATTTGTACTATTTGACATGTAATAATTACTTGATTTTATCACGCACAAAAAAGTACGCCTTAAGTTTACAAGATTTTGTTGGTATGACGTTTTTTTTGTTCGTTGCTTTTGAACCAGTTATGATGATTACATTACACGCAATACTACTTGCTTACCACGTTATGTTCACAAATACATGAGAAGAATACTACGTGAAAACTAGCAAAGTATGTACAGACAACAGAAGGATATCAAAAATACACAGGAGGAGATGGCAAAAACCAGCAGACTTTATTTTGTTACTACTTGTCTATCTTTTTGCTTTCTACACATTTCATTCTTCACAATTCACAACATCATAACGAACAAACTAGAAAAAAAATATTTTGAACAAGGAGAGACAGTTAATTTAAACTACAACAATCTAATTAAGGGTCAGGAATAAATATTCTAGTTGTTATTCCACTGTTAAGGGCTGTAATTGTCAAGTAAAAAAGTTTGTAGTGGGAGTAAAACGGTTTTAATTAGAAATAAAAATGGCTGATGAAGGGAAACAGGAAAATGTCACTCCAATTGAAAATCCACATGTAAGTCATTTTGTTGCCAAGGGAACCAATTAGTTTTTGTTTTTGCTAGATAATAAGTATATTTATTTCGTTAAACTTTTGGGTTAAGTAAATGTAACAGTGGATTTATATTATATTATGGATTATATTTATAATTTTTTTTTGCAGGACCTGGAGAAACAGGAGGAGGCAAAACTTCAGGCTAGGTATCCACAAGCAGCAATCAGGCCGATGGCTGGGCATTCAGCATTTCTACAAAAGCGGTTAGCTAAGGGCCAAAAATATTTTGATTCTGGAGACTACCAAATGGCCAAGCAATCGGGAAAGGTAAATATAGAATCTGTAAATGCCCTAAATGATTGTTGATATGATATGACAAATGACAATACTCTTATTAGCAGCACAATATTGTTAGTTTGTAATTACTCTTTTTTTACAGGGAAAGCCTAGAACAATGCCACCAATTCTTTCAACAGTTCCATCGGAGATTCCTACTGCAGACGCCGTTCCAAATCGCAAAACCAGTCTTGTCCAACCGTCAAAATTGGCCAATAGTTCATAAAAGAAAGTTTAGCTATTGTGGTAGACAATGTAAAAGATAATTATTGTTCGTCATTGTCAATGTACTTGTTTTCCAAACTTTTCTATCGTGAATTATAAATACATACACACAGTAATTAATTATTACAAAAATAGTTTTTCGGCGGCAGCAGCAGCTCAGTGGTTTATTTGTTGTATTGTGTGAGGTTAACTTATCATGTTGTTAAAAGGAAAAAACAATCTCCAATATTTTTTTCAAATGAATAAACAGAAAAAATTAATTACAAAAACATTAAGAGTTTATACATTTTAAAGCATAAAAACAGCAATGTCATCTTACATGGAGCGTAAAACTCGACTAAAGTATCCTTATCGTTATTTACAACCACTTCATCAAAGTTCTTTGCAACGGCAACAACTACAGGTCCGTCATTGGAATCTGGTACTGCCTCTGATTTCAAGAAGGGGTCGACTTTACCTTCCTTAACTTTGTTCAAGAAGTTTCCGAGATTTTCAATTCTGGAACCCACAAAATTAAATTCAAAATTCATGAGAAAAAATTATTGATTTTGATATTACGACATAAAAGTATGATATAGCATATTTTACAACTTACGAAAATTCTTCGTCCATTTTGAACTTTTGTCCCTTGCTGTTCTTGGCAGTCACAATGGGCTTATCAGAAGGCGAGAATTCGATTCCATATTCGTTGAGCTCATACTGGAACTCATCCTTATTACTGATGGCGAAGGCAAAGTCATCCTTGTGTTCTTTAGCAACCTTCAGGATTCTGTTCCTCCAGTAGTTGGTACCTATTCAAATTCAAAATATTTTGTTGTCAAATAAAATGTTGCTCAAATCAATACCAAAATAGAAAATGAATAATAAAAATTGAGTGATTATATTATTTACTTACCCTTAGGATTCTTCTTATAGTCAACAGCATAATAGGCAACAATCAAGGGTTGCTTGAAGTCACGAGAGTTGTCCTGATTACGGATCCCAACAAGGCCATGACTGTTTAAAATAAATTAATTAATGAATGCTGGCAAAAGGGAGTTTTTAAATCTTTCATACGTTTACACTTTTACAGTAATGGTCCACTTACTAATTAGCTGTAATGAACTTGTCAATGTCATCTTTGTCCAAAGCTCCATCATACACAACGGTATCAGGTTCAAACTTATTGGCAAGATTCTTTGGTCTGAACAAAACAAGGGTATCTTCCTTCTGTGAAGCTTTCTTAATGACTTCGGCAACGTTGGAGTGGGCAAAGCGAACCTTTTCTCTGAGTTTGTCAGAAACTTTGGTGAAAGTCTTCTCGAGCTTGGAATCGGTCTACAATAAAAGTCAAACACAATATTTTTATTTCATGTATATACGTGCAATGCAATACCAAACACAATACGATGAGATGTTTTTCATAGTATTATAATGCTGACTTACGGCCAAAAATGCAATGACACCAACATCATCCTTGGACAAGAACGTTTCCAAGTCCTGAACGGTCTTCAGCTCCTTGGATGCTGGTCCAACTTGACTTCTCATGTATTTCACGATTCCAGCTAAATAAAATTAAAAGAAAAATTCATTATGGTACACGTGTTTTACAACAAAATCCGAACTGGAAACTGAATGATGCTCACCTGCTTCACGGGGACCATTGTAGTCGGTTGACAACTCTCCATTCCTGAAGATCTTCAGTGTTGGATATCCACTAACAGAAAACTTGGTGCAAGTGTCCTTTCCAGCCTCAGTACAATCGACCTACAATATAAGGTGATATTAAAATTACAATTTCATCTGTTATTGCCATAACAATACATACATTAACAACGTTATGATAACATTGCTGACGATGAGTGTGAAAACAAGTCATCAAATCAATTTTCACATAATTTAGTAATTACCTTAGCAAGATTTATTGCTGGATCATCATCCTTCAACAGATCAGCAGCTTTTTCAAATTCAGGTTTCAGACGTTTGCAATGACCACACCTGTGTAATTAAGCAAATGTTAATCATGAGTAACATTGTTGCCAATAATCCATAATTTATATACAGTAACAACTTCGAGATAATCTTACCAAGGCGCATAAAACATGACAAGAACATTTTCTAAAGCAGCAATTTTGTTTTCAAAGTCGCTATCCCCTAAATCCAATACGCTCCCCGCTGATGCATACCCTGCAAGCAGGGCCATGCACAACAATGCAAAAAAATTCTGTTTCATCCTTAATTTTTTATCTGTAAACAAAGAAAAATACATTATCAATCAATTAGCAAAGTACATATATGGCTAACCGTCATAATAAGCTGACTCAAATGAGCATTTTCTTTTTGTTGCCTTAACATAATTTATCAATAATTATTTGCGCAACCGGTGAAAAAAATTCCATCTAAAAGTAACTGATTAGCTGGACTTAAGCAATCCCGTGCACACACGTAGGTATAATAGGTATACTAATACGTGTAAAAATGACGCATGGTGTTTCACATCTACTACTACTGGTTTTGATGACGTGCCATTAACTAGGCAAAATGACCTATTATTGTTTTCTTCACTACCCAACCCATTAAGATAACTATCCCACAGCTTACATATAAATATGGCTAACAAAAACTTCGTACCGAACTTTGAAAATTAATATTCAACCGGTATTTTAGTGTGTATGATTAATATGCTTTTTCAGCCAGCAATAACCTAAAATTGTTCACTAAAAAATAACCAATAACTAATCTAATCTTACCTGATAATTTTTAAATTGTCTTCCAACTTTAATAAGTACGCTCTATCTTTTACACCGGCTGTCGTCCAATTGTTGGAAAAAAATTGGCTTGTCACTCTTTCTATCCTCTTCGTCTTCTCTTCCCTTGTCGACGAACAAATTAACTTTGAAAAATCACTAGCATTACAACCTCTTAGTATATATGGCAAGAATATCTCTCTCTCTCTTTATATCGCTTAACAACACATAGGAGTCGGCGAAAATGATACCGAGTTTTGAAGAAGACCAACTGACTGACGTGTACTTACAACTTAGCTAA
>JAHZNC010004988.1:0-15447 GCA_027744095.1 Zhuqinia jingwanae | reverse complement strand
GTGGTGGTGGTGGTGTCATATTAATGCTTGCCGAAAAGGGATGGAAATGATGATGATTTTTATTTTACTACGTACCAAACTCTTTTCGCTTCTTTTTTTTTATCTTTTGCATTTTGCACGATACATAAAATGAACAAAGATGAAGTATTTTTGAATTTACGGACTGCGTACTTATGTATAATATGTTGTTGTTGCTGATGCTGCTGCTCTGAGGATGATGATTTTGATGATGTTGATGATGACGACGGTGGTGGTGGTGGTGGTGGGGATGGTGGAGACGAAGACGCTTAAAAAAGTAATTGTGGTAAATAGTTGTAGAAATATGCATACAACATCCATAATATACGTATACCTACAATATATGCTCTTCTTCGTCTACTTTGAGAGAGAGAAATTCTTTTTTAGTTACTGCTCTTGCCTCTCTGCTCTGTCGTTTACATAAACTGTTTTCTTCTACAATTTCGCCTGTTACGGTAGTCGACAAAAATGATTATATTATTTGAATTAGAATACTGCTGGCAGCTTGAGAAAAAGTCGGCTTTATGAAGCAGTCAGTATGTTTCAGCAAAGCATCTCGAGAGAGAAAAAAAAACTTGGCGCAATATTACAACTCCAGTCCGTCCGCCCATCCTACTCGCCTTTCCCACTCCACCTGTCCATCTTTCTCTCTTACTCTTTTTTTTTTTGGCGAATTTGATTTAAAAAAATCTTTCATATAGGATGATTCAAAAGTCAGAAAAGGTTACCAAAAACATTTTTCATGGTTTCTTCAAAATCTTACTACAAAATGTAGCAACTCGTACAAAGTTTTAAGTTTCCTTTTTCTTATGACACGTGGACACATTTGAGAAACAATGCCCAATATTGAATACTAAAACGGTACTTTCTTACAACAGACAACCTTTACATTGTACTTTTGTGCTTCATAAAAAATCTTGTAATTCAGCAGATTCCACCCCGTCATTAACCATGCAGTGGATTACAACAACCACATCATATACATATACCCAACTGAAGAAGAGAAGAGAATTTTTGTGCAATATGTCCGTCTACAACTACCAACTACACATCTTACTGTTTCTCTTTAGTCGTTTATTTATGCCACAGTAGTAGTCTTCCTGTCATCTATTTCATTCTTCAGCTTTTCTTTGATCAATCCATTTTTCATCTCTCTGTATAATACAGCTACACACTCACAAAAATACTACTACAAGAAGGCATGCTCCTCATCATGTCCCTCTTTCTTCAGTCGGACTGTCTGTCATAATAATCATTGTTGTATGTTGCGTATAAAAAAAATGTACAAGCATATATATCCCATCATAATGTGTACAAAATAAAGTTTATGATGATGAGTGAATAGTGAATACTATTACTACTATTACTTCTCCTTCTTCGTCTTCTTCTACTACTCTATACTTTCCACTACTACTGCTCATCTTTTTGCCTCTCACAGTATCATGGTCTGGTCATTTCCAATGCGGTTATTGAACAGCGACTGGCTGAAATAACTGGTGAATATTTTGACACTTCTGCTGCTGCTGGTGGTGGTGGTTGATAAAATAATGTGGTTGCTTATTTTTGCTATTATTGTTGTCATTATGATTATTACTGTTGTGTGCTGTTGCGTTACATTATCTGAGAAACATTTTGCTGCAACCATCAATCCATCCATCTCTCTCTCCCTCTCTCTCTCTCTCTCTCATACACAAACACACACACAGACACAAGTAAAATAGAAAGAATAGTTTTGTTGGCGGTTGTAGATGATGGCGATTGTTGGCTGGTAATAGAATTTCTGAAAAAAAGTGTGATGTGTTTTGTTTAGTTTTTTTTCTCATACATAAACACAAAGTACTAAGTCTGGTGTCTGCTCATTTTTGTGTGTACCTATACCTCTGCGCTGTGTAGTCTGTATACCGGTGCTAGTAGTGGTGGTGGTTGGTGATGGTGGGATGGGGGTAAATAGCCGTCATATATTTCTAATATTCTCAAAAATATTTCTTTTATTCCATGCTAAACTTTCATTTCATATTTTACTGTCGTGCAAAACGATGAAGAGGTGTAATAGAGTGAAAATGCTGTAATGACAATGGAGCGTTTAAAAAAAACTTAACTGCTGCACAAAAAGCTGCAATGTGTCTATATAGTTTATATACACTGTTGAGGTGTAGGTCCCAACGAACATGCATTATTTGATACACAGTATTTTTTTTTTCATGAATGCAGCAGACAAAGTACATCATAATATTTTACTTTTGTAAAAGAGAGAAATAGATATATTTTTGTTTTATTTTTCATAATTTTATACCAATGGTGGTCACAGTGTGGTAGCAATAAATGGTGGTTTGCATTTCATGTATGTAAATTTATCGATTTTGTTTGAAAATAGCAAAAGCGCAAAGCATCAAATTTTTGTTGCATCCATTTATTTATTTTTTAAATTTATGTGCCTGTACGGAAAAAAACATTTGCCGAGTACATACATGCATAATAGTACATACATATATGTACGTGTAAAAAAAATACAGTTAGCAATATTATTGTGTCTAGACCAACGCTGTCAATTAAAAGATAATATTACAACTCGGCCAAGAAAGACTCGGCCATGTTTTTTATAAAAAAGAAAAGAAGTTTTTTTTACAAAAGCCATCAGTTTTATACTTAAGATTAATTAACAAAGTTCTGGGTAAAGTTGGTTGGTTGGTCATCATATATATAATATATATATATATATATATATATGTTTTGTGAATTTGAATTAATTAATTTTTTCAAGCAGAGTTAACTTTTAGATAATATCCTTGTAGCAATTGATCATCGTGGCATTTTTGAAATATTAGAAAAAATTTAGTAACATCCGATTATCCGATACATATGGGATTCTTATAAGGTATTATAAACATGGCACTAATGTGATGATAATTTTTACTTTTAATCCTGCAGTGCAGCAGATACAATAAATTTAATGGGAAACGCCAGTTTTCTGTCCGGTCTTATATCGTTAGCACACGAAAAATATATTATTGTTACATGTACATAAAATAATATTATTATACAAGTTTACTTTTTGATTTGATAAAGTGAAGACTGCATACCAGTTCTTTTTTATCAGAATCTTAAAACACATTTATTTTAGTTGTGTGTGTGTGTGTGCAAAAGAAGAAGGTGCATCATTCTTCCACCAACAAGGAGGATCATATACTTCCCTCCATATCCGGCGTGTGTGCATCATCATGGTGCTGACTGACTAGCTGAAAGTGGTACTAATAAAACAGCATTTATTGTTAGCATAAGTTGAAAAGAATGATATCGTTTTAATTTTTTACAACCAAAAGATGTAAAAATAGAAAAAGCCGGTTTATGGGATTTCTTGGCTTGACTGACTTTTCTTCTTACTACATTTTTTTCTGAAAAGGCTTCGTCTGAGCCACTCTGAATTCAACAATAAAGGCAACAATATTCTTCCTAGCGTGCAATCGTAATACATTGCATATAATATAATATGGGTATCAGATGTATATATATTCTATATATAAATGCGTGTATTTCCTAATAAAATAAGCCATGTATATATGTATCTGTGTGTGTGTGTGTGTGTGCATGCTTTTTTTTCTTGGGCTTCTCGCAGAACTGATATATTCATTCGGTCGATGTGTTTTATTTTTTTTTAGCTAAGTTGTATTTGAGATAAAATGATGGTAGTGGAGCGGTTCGATATACGATGATAGCAGAATATGTCTGGTCACTGGCTTAGCTTAATGTGACTCAGAATAAGAATATATTGTTATACATTATGCTTCTATTGTGAATTGTATTATTTTTTTTATCTCTAAATACCTATGCTCTCTCTCTCTCAACTACTCTGGCTATGGAATAATACATTGCATATATATAGTGTACAAATATATCATAAAGTAGTTTTGTGAATACTTCATAAAAAACGAGAGAGAAGAAAAGAGCTTTTGTAAGGTAATCCATTTCCGGTGGTGGTGGTAGGGTGGCGAGTCAGCAATTTTTTTTTTCAAGAAAACGAAGAAGGAGACCCTGCTAATAAAGCCGATTTAATAGCGATCATTTAAGTAACTCCCCGGCATTGCACTGCTTTTGCCACACTACTAAAATATAAAAAAATTTCTTATATATATGTGATTTGGATGATGATGATGAGGAGGATGATGGTAATGTGATGAAAAAAAAAATTGGTACGATGCGATAAGAAGATGGTAAGCAAGCGAGAAGCAGGCAAATGCATGGCATGACTACTTCCTTTCTCTGTTAATGTTCAAAAACTTATAATGAATAGTGATGTGATGATAATAATAATAGTTATGTGTAAATGCATGCATGAAGGGCAATAATAACATAATATTTTAAAATTTACATTATATATATTTTTTATTCTAGACGAGGGTAAGCAAGTAAGAGAATATACTAACACGCTTGTATTCTGGTGAAAATAATATACATTACTTTATATTCTTCTCCAGAGTTATTTTCAGAACGGGTCGACCGAGAAATACACATTTTCTTCTCTTCGGCCAAGTCCCATAAATTGCTGAGCATTTTGGGAAGAAAAATTTCTTTGCCCATTTTATTCCTCAAATAATAATAATTATAAGTGCTCATATTTTTACTGTTCATTCCTCCTGTAGACACGTTTCCCTTTACACAAGACGTGTGTCCGATGACTGGTTGCAGTTTTCCTAAGAGCGCTGCACATTGCAATAATAATAATAATAATAATAATAATATACATAAATATATATATATACCACTTTACATTTTAAAATTGTTACGTGCACCTGTTACCGTGCACATTTGTTTGCACTTATTGCAGCACCAGCATTATATATTGTGTATTTGTTATAATTCTTTTTTTAGAATTTGTTATTTTTTTATTCTCTTTTCAAGAGAATGATAGAATGAGCACAAAGAGCATGAAAAATCATGATAGTGAATATTGCAATAATTAAATTATAAGTATTATCTATTATCAGTATTAGATTACACAAAGCAGCAGCAGAAGAAGAAAAAACATGTAATGTTGTAAAACAGGCATTTCACAGAATAAAACTGGTAGCTCCGAAAACAATAGGATTGCTTTTCTTGTATAAATTCCTGTGTATTCTTCAAAAAATTATTTATGCTTTTCTTGCGATCAACCAACTGTGTCATATGTATCATGTTGCTTTTTATATAAAAAAAATACTGATGTTGTCGTCATTTCATTCTTTTGGCATTGGACACATTAAGAGAGAACAAGAAGAAGAGAACAAATCTAAATCTGAAAAAAATATCAATAAAAAAGCAGTTTTGCAGCATGAGTATATGTGTTTGTGTGTGTAGCATGTGTGTGGTTGTCTGCTGATCCAATACACAGGGCACACAGTAATTAGACATAAAAGTTGCGAACAAAGATCATGAACTTTTTCCGGCCATTCATTCCTTAAAAGCAATACATAATATCTGTATATTATATGTTACTAGATAGATTCGTAATCTTTCTTTTTTTTCTTCTTCTTCTCTCTCTCTCTCTCTCCCTGATAGTATTTTATTAACAGCAAAATAGATTTTAGAATACTTACTTCAAGTTGTTATTTTTTTCAAAAACATTTTCATTAAAAAAGTATATAGTCGCTTTTTTTATACTTACATATGTCCACGTCATCATATCCTGTTTTTTTTTCTCTTCGGCTACTGCTGCTGCTGCTGATGCTGTTGTGTAAAGAATGTTATCTACTAAGAAAAGCTACCCTGGTGGAAATCCTTTCTGATTGTTAGATTGTTAAAAGATGGACTAAACTTGATAAAATCCCTAATGTTGATATTAATTATGATTTTAAAAACATATAAGATTATTTGCAGTATTATTGGGTAAGATTATGTTCCTCTACCTCTCTCACGTCTCTCTCTCTCTCTCTCTCGAATATGCAGTATATAATGCAGATGTTGTAGTGTGATACAATATTATATTATTATTATACCTATATCAAACTTCTTACATTTCTTTTAAATAAAAAGGCCAACCGGTACCACATTCGGTTGGATACGTACATACTTAATATCATATTAATTATATCTACTTTTCGCTTCTTCTTCTTCTTCTACAGCAGATTACTTTTTTTTTGTTATCAGATACCCATCAACTGCAACTCCGTTTCCCTACAAAAACACTTATTCTTCTGACTGAAAGCTGCATTATTATTAGTATTTATTACACACACACACACACACATACATACACACATAAAACCAACAGAGAGACAAACCGGCGTTGACTATAACGATTTTAATAATATAATTCGTATTTAATAGTGCCAAGTCGAGCTTTATAAATAAATAGTTATAGGATAGGTATATATTCTTCTTCTTCTTTTTCTACTAGTACATGACTTTTGTAGGCAATAACGCTACTTTTAAATACACACATACACACACACAAGAAAGAAAATACCTTCAAAAGATCTTTTTGAGTAATAACAACAAATATATAAAAGAGGAATTCCTACATTACAAAAAAAGGGAGAGAAAAAAAATGTTCATTGCAGTTTTTTTTTTTGGTCATCATCATGATCATCATAATATGGAGTTTTATATACACAATAAAATATACAATTGCATTTTTCGCTAGATCGTCGTCGTCAGCAGAAAAATTGTGTACATTATATTTTATACCTTTTAACTCTTAAAATAATCATATAGTCATAATATAATGATGTTTCTACTCTATGAAAACCAACAACCCAGGAAAGAAAAGGATTTTTTTTTGATATGTGAGAATCTGTGAAAGATGCCAGGGTGCATAATATAATATAATATGTGTGGTTGGTACATAAAAGATGAGATGAGGGAGAATCGAGCAATGCAATAAGATAAATATTAAACTACCTTTGCTTACATTGCAATCACCCACCATAATCTTTTTGCCATTTTTGCTGTTGTAGTGCAACTCAACCAGAAGGATGGATGGATGGATGTAAAAGCAGCAGACAGACTTTTTTTTTGAATAGTGAATAGATGATAATCCAATGTTGCTGTTTCTTCTTCTTTTATATGAACGTATATGATGATGATGATGATGATGATGATGATGATGATGCCTTTCTTGTACTGCTGCTGCTGGTGTTATTATTTGCACTTAATATTATTGCAGCAACTTTACTCAATTTCTTGTCATGTTGTAGGCTGTTGCTGCTACTGCTACTATTACTATTACTACTACTACTATGCCTGCTTTGATACTAATGATGTAGTTTTCAGCAGAAAAAGCAGTTCTGTTTCATGTAAGTGCTGGGAAAAGGCTTGCTTGCAGGTTCCCAATGAATGATTATTTGATGAAAAGTAGGCAAACGCAGACAGACTGAGGAAGGAAAACAGACGAAATAAAGGAATTTTTCTCTGTTCTTTTATTATTGCTGATGATGATAGGGATAAGGGTGATGATGATGATAATGATAATAAATCGAGTAAACTGGAGTAAAGGAAAGTCCCAGAATGCCCATCCACAAAAATTCAAATAAGAATCTTTACATATGATTTGATGGCCGAGTAAAGTATGTTTTCTTACTTTAAACTATTCTTAAAACAATTCAGCTTGAAAACTTCAACGATAGTAATTATGTTAAAAGAGATATGTTAGCGAATCTACCTTTACATATGTTCACGGCTACACTAAAAAATACGCGTTTAAAATCTGCGGTACAATTATGACTAGGATTCATGCCGAAATTATATCGATTATCTCAACAAAAGTTTTGTCAACTGTTTTCTTTAATTGAATTTTAAAAAATTGGGCCATTTAATCTTGTTTAGTTTTGTGTGTTTTTGTTAATTGCGATCTATCAATTTGATGGAAAAAGTTTTTGAGTGATTGAGAATTTTATTTCGTTGCACATTGTTTTCATAATATCGTATGTTAGAGTTTACGATTGGATTGGAGAATAGTCGGACGTTGTTTTTCCCGACATTTCTTTGCATGAGGACATACTACAGAACTTGATATGAGGAATCTGAATAATTCAATAGCAGAAATAATAGTATGTTATTTGTTGTACGAAAGGAAATACATTTTATATATATATTGCAGAAATAAGTTCGACTTCTTCACGCTTTATACGCACGGTACACATCCATCTCTCTCTCCCTATATATATAACACATTACATCAAATTCATTAATAAAACTAAAAAGTGTGCAGTAACTTTGTATTGTAAACCTACCGCTTAGGAATTAGGAACAAGGTTATTTACAGCAGACAGACAGAACACAGAGAGTGTATTTTTTTAGCATGCTTTTATAATGTATTGTATTGAAATATTCCCCCAAAAAAAGATGTTTTCGGTCTGTTCTTCTGTAATATCATTGAATTAATCCATATTGTTATCTTTGAAATACGTCTGTCAGGCTGTGGCTGGTGGTGTGTGATTGGTACACATTTTCTGGGAAATAATATTGTGTGCACATGTGGCAATTCTGCTACTTAACGTATTTTTTTTCTTAAATTTCAGGGCGGATATGGCTAAAAGAAACATTGAAAATGATGAATGGAAATCCGAGAGACTTTAAGTAAACACTTTTTTTTTGCATTATGTGTGTTGTGTAGTATGTACTCTGAGAAAGGAAAGAACAAAGAGAGAAAAAAAAGGATGACACCACCACCACCATCACCAACCACCACGTCGTTGCTTGCTAAGTTGCGTCGGTTGGTTAGTGTGGCATTGTATAAAATGTTCGTAAAAGTTGTCTGTTTAAGATTTTACTATAATGGGAATCAGGTAGTTAGTAACTCTCCCAGGATTCTTTATCGGATCGGCATTTTTTTCACATAAACTGGGGAGAAAAAGGCAAAATTGCATATATTTTTTTATGCAATGGAAAGTAGACGAGATATGACTTACATGCATTCTTACAATATTCTGTTACGTAAAAAAGTTTTGCCGTCCATTGTTCCCACTTTTTTGCCTGTCTGTTGTGCAAAGTCTCTATATACGGTACTGGTACAGGTACTGTTTTGTTATTATTATTATTATTATTATTGTTATTGAAATTGACTTGATGATGATGATACAATTACTTATTGTTGTGGAGTCTGAAGTTGCACTTCCCTCCCACGGGATTTTATCTATTAATGTAAAAGGAAGAAGCATATTCACCAATCACCAAGTTGTCATTTATTGCAATAAATGCTATATACATGCATGCAACAATAATGGGATGAACGAATGGTAAGCAGTATATTTAGGTAATGGTACTGACAGTCAGGGAAAAAGGGAAGTTGTAATAAATTCAAAAGAAAGGAAAATACACATATCAGGAAGATTTTAAATTAAATGAGAAAAAAAAATTGTATACCTACGGACATGGCTGCATAATAGGCGGATGTTAGGAATTGCAGTGAAGGTGTAACGAAAAGTGAATTTTTATACCTACGTAAAATCACTGTGAGAGGTTACACTGACAATTTTACAGTTAGTATTGCACATATTATGTGTGTATAATTGTGCTTGCCAAATGGTGTCACCACTGGCTATAAAAAACCGGCTTTTGATTTTATATATTGAACCAGAATAATAGGTGTATTGAGTTAACATCATTTCAATGTTCCAGGAGTCTGTCGGAGTTTAAAATAAAAAATACAAAACACACTTGACACAATGCACAATGTTGAGAAAAAATACATTTGTGTGGAATTCCAATTTCCAATTACATTAAACAATGAATCAATTTAATTTGAAAACAATATGCTTGAAATTTTACTCTGAATATTAGGAAGACCATGATTTTTGAATGGATGATAGGTAGTATGCATTTCTTGATATCATAAAAATGAATGGTAATGGCCAGTGGTTGATGTTCCTAAAATTAGAGGTCGCTACGCAGAAAATATTCAAATGCATGCAATACAGCGGCTAGTTTGTATGGAACAAAAAAAAATTGCCAACAACACCGCCTACATTACCATATAAAAAACTCTGGCTTATTTTATACAAGTTATAAGTCATCATGTTTTTAATTTATTATTCTTATATGCTCAATTTAACTTACTACCACCGTAATTTAAAATAAAATTGATGATGATGATGTGGAGAATGACTAATTTGTTCGCAGACATTTTATAGATTTCGGGGTGAATGGGCATCAATGAAATGCAGCAGAAGTATTTTGAAAATTTAGATAATTAATCAATTATCAAAGTGGCAATGATATTTTTAAAAAAATAGAACGGTATTGTGTTTTTGATAGATATGCCTTATATTCATATTTGCTTTATTTTTTTAGTTTGTTTGTAAAAATGGGTCATGTATGTGCCATCTAGTATTGGTCTATGCAAAATGCTCGGAAACCATATTATTATTAAACTCGTTTTGCGTGAGTACTCTTATGATTTGTNGTATTGTGTTTTTGATAGATATGCCTTATATTCATATTTGCTTTATTTTTTTTAGTTTGTTTGTAAAAATGGGTCATGTATGTGCCATCTAGTATTGGTCTATGCAAAATGCTCGGAAACCATATTATTATTAAACTCGTTTTGCGTGAGTACTCTTATGATTTGTAAGATGTTAGCACTGACAGTAGAGCAACTTTATGGAGGCATATTAGCTATGGCTATAGCCACAAAAAATGCATTACAGTCCATGAACATGGCATCGGTAGCATGAACGTTAGTCAACTAATTAATTAGTTGGAATGAATTATTTGGAATCGAAACTTACGAGAGAAAAATCGTCTGCTTCACATTCTGTTTTAGTACTTTCGAAAAAAATCTGGGGGTGCTACCATTATTATTGTTTTTGTTACAAACCCTGCCTGGTAGAACACCGCAGCTCAGCATTATGTTATTGGAGAATTAAGTGGAAGTTGGAAGCAAGCATGTTTTGCTTTTATTCTTTCAACACAAGCAGTACTATTTAAGGCATGAAATCAGTGTACAGCATTATCACTTTAAATATGTAAAATGTCATGATGTATGAACGCATTCAATTCCACTAGTGTGCCAATATTTCGAAAGATGACTTGATATATTAATAGTACTATGTATCTAAGATATTTCAAGCAAGACGTCACTTCAACAGAGGAGCTGAAAGGAAAAAGAATGAGAGCTACGAATTCTTTGTTCAAAAGAATGTTGCCAATTTACAGTCTATGCTATTTTCCATAAAATATTTTAATATAGAGCAACAGTTATAAAGACATAGTTAAAGACGACATTTTTTTTCATAACAATAATTTGTCACAAATTCAAACACAAAAGTTTTTTTTATGCTCAATATTTTATTGTCAAGTGCGATTTACTACACCAAGTTGATAGGTTGGGCACACAGATGATGCAATAATAATTTTGATGGCCAGAAAGATGCGAGAAAAAATGATATGTACAGAAAATTCTTTATAAAATTTCATTTTAGGAGAACTTATTGGCATTATCGACATAATCATAATATGCGGGATATGCCCGTGTGTAATATTGACATTTTCATTTAGGAAAAACTCTATTAACGATGATCTAGTCTTGGACAGTACAATTTATTATTTTTAAAAGATTTTGCAGAGGCAACCATTAGGTAGATGAAATTAAACTTGTCTATATTTCGGTTTATGTGATTTGTTGCGTTCTCATTATTCTTGCTTTTCTTAACTTTACGACTCCTCTTTGTGTCGGCTCATAAAAAAGTGTATTTTTTATTTAAACTTGTAACATAATACAACTGACGTTTCTTGAAGAAAGAATTACGTCAAGAAATTACGTTTTTCTTTGATTTTTTCACATGGGAAAATATTTACCAGAGTTTGCTAAAACCCCAATTTGTAGTGAATAGTGAAGCTGTACAAAAAAGTAGTATATTTCCCCCTTCAGAGTAGTAGGGATCGGATTCCGTCAGGCCATAACCTATTGAAGGACCCGATTAATTTGACTTATTCAAGGCCTTTGTAAAGTACTTGATCATGAATTTATTTCGGTTCAAGGTGCAGGCGCTCGAATAGAATCACTTGATCACGTATGCAATTGGCAATTAATGAAACGATTTCAATGCCTTGTCCATGTCGTAATCGTAATAATCATAATAAAAAGCCGTCTCAAGAACAACAAATACTGTGTTACATACAGCTAATAGCGTGCTATTTACTTTATTCTTGCACAATGATAATTTAACAACACAACAAATCAAGTATGTATTGACTCGAGCGGTTTGTCTGTCAGTCTGCTCATTAGCATTATCAACCAATTTACTCCTGGGCTATCATTAACAATCTCGTGTTTCCCCAATTCAGCCCAACATGCCAACATTATGAATAGACAATCAACACGTATTTGTATTTGCAAATGACTTTTCATGCTAGCCTGACTTTTTAAAAGATTTTTTTTTTAAATTTCTGCAAAGGAAATACTATTTTGTTACATCAACAGGGAGAGAATGTCAACGGCCATTTTCCGGTTGGGGGAAACAATAATTCATTAAACGAGAAGAATCCGATTAGAGAGGGAGAGGAAAGGGTACTACTGGGAACAGGAGGAATTTTGTTATTGTTTGTCTTGTACTCAAATAGGTTCCAATTCAAATCACCAAATAACTGTAAACATAGTATGCTACTCAGAAACGTATACATGTCCAAGTCCCCTTGTGGGGAAGGGAACTTTTTTTAATGAAAGATGACAAAGACGTCAGTTACATACAACCTGTTATTCATTCTTCTTCAGCAGCGTATTTACGACTACTACTATACCTCTCTCTGGTTATTCCTTGCACAATATTGCTCATTCCTAAGAAGTTTTTTTTTAATCCCATGCATGAATCCCATTGCATATACAGATATATGCATTCATGCCTACAACAAACAACCACCAACAACAGCATGCAGGCGCAATATGATTTTTTATAAACATTTTATACACAAAAAGGTGCATACCTAATATACATAAAAAAAAATATATATATACATTTTATTATTGCCTTTAGCATCAACAACAACAACACACAGGACACACGAGTGTGAGAGTAAAAAGAGAGTAAAGAAGTAAGGACATCAAGAAGACTATTTTATTATTATGTACCTACCTTCTTCTCTCTGCTGTGAGCAAAAAAATGTATATTATAGTAACTTGATTGAACTGTTGTTGTAGTAGTGTGCGAGGATGACGTAGTAAAAAGTAGTACAAAAAAGTTATTTTCTATCAATCTATAATCATAATCCTTCGTAGGTATAAATGATCTTCAATGTTATTTCATTTCATTCAAATTGATAATTAAATCCAGAAGAGTCCTTTGCCATATTAAATTCGGTTGTTTTTATATACTATTGTGCAAGGTTGCGGGAGAAGCAGGTGGAAAAAAGTAGAGCAAGAGAAGTAGTAGTGATAGGATGATGATGATGTGAGCAATGTATTTGTTTACAAAAATATCATCTTGTATCATCTGATCAAAAGTATAATGGTGTTAGTGTTAGTGTACACAGTCACACAGTACAACTAAATAATAGTATACATACAGCAAACATCTTTTCAGTTTTCCTGGTAAGATTAAACAGTTTATATAAATTATTATTTCTAGTTTAATTTGCACCTTATTTAAGCATCTACATAAAGTATACAATTTGCTACTTTAAAGTCTTTAAAGTGGTAATTTTAATTCCCGACACTTTGCCTGTTGATGTTGAGGATCATCACGGCATTGACTAGTGACAGAAAACGTTGTTAAATTGGTTATCAATAGTCTTAGCTGGAACCAATTTTAATTCCAGCATTGTAATTAGCGCAAGTGTGTTTATAGGATTGAAGGAGAAAAACAGTTTAAACCTTGTAGTAGTGAATTAAATGAGATTTGAGGTCAGATCGTCTCAGATGAGAGATGAGGTTATGGATTATTGTGCGTTGATTTGAACATTTTGTTTGGAAACTTGGGATATGCATGATGTACAGTTATACAACAAATAGTTAAGTGGTTTGTTCCCAGGACTAGAAATTGGTACATCAAAAGCATCTTTGGTATAACATCAACAGCTAAAACCGTCTTGGCTTGACATTGTCTTTCAAAAACTCATTGCAAGGTTAATGCAGGTGCTTTATTTTTATTTAATTTCATACGTTCGATTGATGCACATATATTAGCTACTGTAAACATTCATTGCATTGTCTGCCAATCTGTCTCTCTAAATCAGTTGACCGATTCGGTCCATTTTCTTTATATAAGAAACCTGATCAGAGTGCTAACAAATTTGGTTCAAGGACCACAGTCGGATTAAAGATTGACAAAAGAATTTAGTTGCAAGCCATAACTTCATGGTCATTATATGTGTCATACTGAGTTGTGAATTGTCATTGGCATTATAGTCATTGTTAGGAGTCGGAGTTGCTCTGAAGATTTGCATTACTGTATTGAAAGATGTGAAAACATGTCACTTAAAAGAAAGAATTTAATTTTTTATTAACTGATTTACTAATGTACATCTTTTTCATCACTTCTCTTCGTGCATTGAACACTCATATTGAGCAAGCAGATTAACGGAAGGACGTAAAAGGATAAGGTTTCAGCTTCCGCCATTATCAAGTACAAGATTACAACTATATATAAGATACTAATACTATTGAATTACATTACTTTGTATATACATTTTGAATTGTAAGTTATAATACAGTTATACGTCGTAGCGTAGAATCGTAGCCTCCCACAAATCACAAGAAATATCGCAATTGACAATAGTAATATAGTGATCTCATTAAATACAAGCATATAACTTCAAACAAACAACTTATCAACACGTGAAATGAACTCATCAGCTATAACAGATACTGTCACATGGGCAGGAAGTGTGCCAGTTCTCAATACATTATGGATGTAGTTCACTGTATGATTCCCAGTGTGACTTGCGAAGCGAGATAATAAAAGCCATCAACCGATCGACCCAGGTACTCTAAATGAAACTTAAACTCACTACGTGATGTCATTGTGAGTCGACGAACGAGACCAAGTTGAAAACAAAGTAGTTGGGGATTCAATTGAGTTGAAGTGTATATGCATTCTATTTTAATCCCAACAAAATCACAACTTAATTCGTTTATGAAATTGTAGAAATCAATCTAATCGTAACTTTATACTTATGATGGGTTTTGATCAGATGAATGAAAAGCGTAAGCTGTGCATCTACAACATTGATAAACATTTTGACATTTTTCATTTTGTGTTGTTGGCCTGATACGTTATATGCCTTTTACAAAAAATGTCATTCATGCAGGCAGACATAGGAAATTATATCACACTCATTACTCCGTCCCGTCGTATTGATAATGCTGCATGAAGATAAGTTCGTTCCTGCAATAAAGTTTGTCGTGATATTCGATTTACCAAAATAAACAGAGTATATTTATATGATTTACGAGCTAAATTATCGCCCTCCACAAAGTCGATAGCAATGCAATGGTGACATCTTCCTTCTTTAAGTAGATCT